>PVIJ01004185.1:109530-121784 GCA_004024925.1 Scalopus aquaticus | reverse complement strand
AAATGTAAAAGACATAAATAACAATAAAAATATATATTATAATAAAAAAAATAAATAAATAAAACTAGTGAGACATTAAAAAAAAAAAAAAAACATGGAACTTCCATATGAACCAGCAATACCACTTTTGGGAATTCACCCAAAGGACACAAAAACACTAATCCGAAAGGATACATGCACCCATATGTTCATTGCAGCACGGTTCACAATAGCAATGGTATGGAAGCAACCCAGATGTCCAAAAATAGACGATTGGATCAAGATGTTGTACATATATACAATGGAATACTATTCAGCATTCAAAGAAGATAAACATATGCAATTTACAGCAACATGGATGGAATTAGAGGGGATCATATTCAGTGAAATAAACCAGAAAGAAAAAGAAAAATATCGAATGGTTTCACTTATAACAAGACTATAAGGAAACCAAATAGGAGAGAGACACTCTGCAGGTGGGGAGGGGGGCAGGGGGAGGGGAGGATAAGGGCACAAAATGGAATAGAAAAGAACACAAGGGACCATGGAGATGGATCACGGGTGAATTGGTGGTGGGCTACCCAAGGGGAATACAAAATGTAAAAGACATAAAAAACAATTAAAATATATTTTTAAAAATGCAAATAAAAAAATATATAACTGGAGTGGAAAGGAAAATTTCAAATAGTGACTTTTAACTAGATTGAAGGATTTGTTTTGTTTTGTTTTGAACTGACAAGACATTTAAAGTGGCATGACATCACAGTGGTTCAGACTTTGAATCTCTGTGGGAGGAACACAGAAGGGTGACAAAGCCAGAAAACAAGCATCAAGTAGTTATAGGAAGGAAGAAAGTAGTTTCTCTCTTATTCTTCCTACAGAACCTGTAAGAAAGTGGGCAGTTTAGAAGTAGGCAAGAAATGAAGTATCGATGGACAATAGGGAAAGTTGTTGCAGGGGTGACATGGGGAGCTATATCTACCAGCTATTTCTTTCCTTTACTTGGGGAAGGGGTGACATTATTTTCATGTTCATGAATTTCTAATATATAAGGTATCCATGCAAAACAAAGACCATAAGCTCATGGAAGTCTCTACAAGAGAGGGCCATGTCTGGTCAATCATCTCAGCATGTGCCCCTTTGCTGTTCTGGAAGCTGTGGCAGTTCTTTGAAGCAAACTGTATTTTTTTGGGCAACACACCAAAGGGTGATGTAAACCTCAAAGCCTGACAAGTTGAATTCCAGTTCTAACTTTTTCCCAGAAAACTTTGCTTTGTCTATCTTAGAAAAGAACAACTTTTCAAGGATGCAAAGGAGAAAATATTATTGACTGGGATAATTATCAACAGCATTATTATGATAGAGAACACCCAAGTGGAGAAGAGTTAACTAGATATCTCAAACTTTGATTATAATAATCTTCCTTAATAGTTTTTATGATCCTGTATCATAAATACCTAGAATTAGATCCTGCAGAATTGAAATGCAAAGAGACCTAGACAAGGCAGATTTCACGGAAAAGTCTGTAGGTGTTTTCAACTATATCTGGACATTAAGATGGTGTTTTCTTAAGTGCTTACTTTGTTCCTGGCACTAATATTAGGAAAGTTATAAAGAAGAATTAAATAACTTCCTGCTCACAAAAAATAAAAGAATATAATTCAGTAAAATGTATATAATCAAATAGCATTACAAGATAATATAAAAGCACATAAATGGTATAAACAGAAGTAGATTACCATGGTATGTAAACTTGAGCATCACTTAGAGCAAAGAGAAACATGAGTCATTATCTGATTCCATGTGAAATTCTTATCTTGAATTGAACCAATTCTTATCTTGAACCAGGGGAAGCTGGGGAGCAGTTCTTTCCACTTCTGATGTCTTTGATGTTGGCACCAAGAAATAGAAAATGGATTTCTGTAGCTCTTCCAGAAAAACTCTCTTAATAATGTGGAGAAGAGATGTCTCAGAATACTGTGTTCTTAACTTCTGAGTCCATCTGATGTGGAAAAAATAAGGTGAATGAGATTTTTGTTCATGAAAGTTCTAGAATGTTTCTATTTTTTCAAATAAGATGGATTCAGAAGTAAGAACGGCCTGGAATAATCACTAGTGACCTCTCAGAGCTAGGACAATCCTAGAACTGTGTCCCTGCCGTGGAATGGGAGAGGAGTTGAATGCCTAGGAGAGGACGACCTCCGTGGCACCAGATCTGGTCCTCCAAGTTTTACCCATTCAGTCACTCACATATCTGCCAGTTGAAAAGTAGAATCATCTCTTCTAATCCTCTTTTCCTTTTCTACTACATCCAATGTAACTCTGATTTCTATTACTAGGCAAACTGTATAAAGTTGCCAAGTGTGACCTCTTTGACTTACAAAAATGACAACTTCATATGATTCAATATAATATCTACCTGCAAAACATTTCTCAAATCCACTCATGTCTCCAACTGCACCACTTTAGTAAGGCCATCCTAATCTTCATTTAGATCACTACTCTGCCATCTTAACCAATCTTATTTTCACTCATCAGTGAGTCCATATTGCTCTGAGAGTACATTGTAAACTTCTTATCCTAGTGAGGAAAATGCTTCAGACTGTTGTCTACAATTCAGATCTCTCTCCTAGGTCATTCTCCCCATCTTATCCTGTATTCCAGATTCCCTGGCTTCTTGTCATTCTATTGTATCTTCTCTCCTGCCATACCTTCTGCCTGGAATGTTCTTCTGCTCACACATCAACTGGCTGATCCTCCATAGCTTCCCACTTCAGTTTACTTCCTCAAACCAGCCTTTCCTGATTCCCAGCCTAATTAATTTTCTCAGTTATTGTCTCTCATAATACCCTATTGTTTTCTTTCTGGAAATAATTATAATTATACATGTTGTTTTTATGTATAATATACAAAAGTATACGTATCATATAATATATACTTTTATATAGTATACATACATATATGATTATAATTACACATTTATCTTTTTGCTTGTGTATTTGTTTAATAGCTCTTTCTACTAGATTGGAAGCTAGCTGAGGGCAGAAACTGTCTTTATGGATTCATAGTTAAGTTTGAATAAATATTTATTGAACAAATGATTATATGAATGAATAAGTAAACACAGCAATATACTAGATTAAAATGTTAATGAAAGGATATGCTATAAAATTGTGTGGGCTCTCACAAACATTAAGAAAGTAAAGGTTAGAAGGAAATAAAATATTAGCAGAAATTGTTCAGGAGATGGGATTATGAGTAATTTTAATTTTTTCTTTGCTTTTCTGTATCTCTAAGATTTTTTTAATGATTATCTAAAACTTGAAAATTATATATTTTAAAATTCTAGGGTCTCTGTTAAATGCCATAAGTCTTTCTTCTTAGTCAAAGGGAATTAGACTACTTATAGCTCCCTTTAAGCTATGGCGATTATTTATATCACAACTCCCCAGTAATAGTGCTTTCCTTGAGATTTGTTCTTGCTTATTACTAGGGGTTCCTCCCTACAAACATGTGTATTGATATTCTGTCAAAGACAAGAGAAATTTATGCATATTTTGGAACTGTTGCCCTGAATAACTCTTCTCTTGGTTATTCTCCCCCAAATTCAAATGTCTTAGCTTCCTCGAACTTTGATATTTTTCTCTTTAACTCATAAATTTTGCTGAACTTTATTCAAGCTCCTGCTTCCTGAACCAAAGACTGAAAATTAGGCTCCAGCCAGAAAGCTTTAACAATGATAGGGCTTCCATCATGTTTTCTTTTTCTCAGGGATTATAACCCTGAGCTACCTATTGTGTAATCTGAGAACATCGTACCCTTTATTTTGTCCAGTTTATCATTGTTTATAAAGGAAGGATAAATCCAGACCCTATTTTTCCCCAAGGCTGGAAACATAAGTCTCTTTTGTCCACTGCCATTCATCTACCACGTTGGAGCCAGAATGATACTCTCAATACTCAACACAAATTTGATCATATCATCCCCAGACTGTAATGCATGCTAGAGGCCCTACAAGGTTTCATCCCTATCGAGCCCTCATTTTTCACCATTCCTTCATTTTTACTTTATGCTTCAGCATTACTAAATTACATCTCACATTCTTCAAATGTTCTGTGTTTTCTCTCACATCTGGCTTTTGCAAATATTCTTCTCTCAATATAGGCCATTTGCCCTGTAACCCATACACCCACAATCATCAGGTAAATCTACTTACCCTTCACAACTAATTTATATGCCTATTTCTCAGAAAAGTTTCCCCTATGACTTAGAGTTGATTTTATACCTGCCTGACACTCTTATAATACATTGTTTTGTCTTACAATAATGCTCATAATTTCATCATAATTATTTATTACTTGCCTTTTCCATTAAATGGTTAAAACATAAAGAAAGTTCAACATCTTTCTCACTAAAACTGCAAAACCTCCAGTACATTGCACAGAAGCTACAAGAGTAGATCTCAAAAAATATTTGATGACTAAATTAATGAAAACATAAGGTAATTAACCAAAGAACTAGTAGTGGAGAGTAGGGAGGGAGGGAGGGAGAGAGGAGAAAAAAAGAAGAAGGATTTTAAGGGCAGCATTTTTCCATTTTGTTGACTCCACGGGTCAAATTTTCCAAATGTCATTTAATTCCTCACTTGCTTTGCCTGTGTCGACAGAGGCACTAAGATGAGATTGCTACATTTGATAGTTTTCTCTCTGTGAACCAGGAAGACTCAGAGTAAATGCTTCTCCATAATGGAGTTTTCAGAAGCAATCATGATGAACAAAGTTTCACAATAATTGAGTGCAGTACCTGATGATTCTATTACCCTGTCTTGGGTAATTCGGTGAAGAGGGAGATCCATTATATCTTAACCTGTTCTTTGTCACACTGTTGTTTTAGTGTCACTCTAAAAGAATGTCCACAGACCTGATATGAAATTCAACATCCTAATCAAGTCATGTGAACAAACAATATTAGGTTGCGGCAATCAAATTCTGGGAAAGACTGTTTAGAACTGAGAAATGACATACAGTCATATACAGAAACTATGCAAAATTCATAATATTTTAATTCAAATGTTGTGACACTATTGTCTAAAATGTAGAAGTGATCTGTTTATTTTATAGTCACTCACTGTTATCATTTATCACTTTATCAAAAAATAAAATGAAAAAAACATAAAAATTTTCCAATTAAGGTACAATAGGATGCTTTGGTGCCATCCTTAGAATGTCCAAGAAAAGGAGGCATTTCCAAATAAAAGCATAAGGTTCCCCTTATGAAACTTTTGGGTGGTAAGGAAGCCATCACAAAGATTCAGCAGCATCATAAAATAGTATGTAGAGCTAATATGTCCTTAGAGATCACTTGGTGCAATCTCTTAATTTAAAATCACGAAACAATTTTTCTACAGCATCTACTGCTTTCTTCAATATCATTTCTCCCTCTGCTTTTATCCATTGACCTCTGATCCATTCATTTTTTCTTCCTTTTTCATTCCATCAGTCCTATGTCTCACTTACCCCGATCCATAGCCTAGACTCCCATAGCAGGCATTTAACTACTGCTCTAACTGGCAAACTAAGTTTCCTTCTCTCCTGCCTTGCCCTGCCTGCCATTCCATCCCCCTAGCTCTGGGCCAGCCCCCTGTCCTCAGAATTCTCTTGGATGTTCCTCTGCAGTCATCTCTTCTCCAGATAACATCCTCACTCTAACCCTTCTATTGATTCTCAGAAGCAAGACACACAGCTCTGAGGACTGAGTGCATTCCAGAGCCATGCCAGGGCACCCCCAGTGCTGCATTCAATCCACACTCAAAGCATCATCAAGTCATGGGATGCCATAATAGCTAGAACCTTAGAGACTATCAAATCCAAATCCTTCCTTTTATAAATAAGGAGGTGACATTAATCACAAGATCAGCAGTCATACAATGAATGAAAAAAATGTGATTATAATCCAGAAGTGTCAAACTTTGAACTCCTAAGCCCACGTAAATTCACCTGTGCCCTGACAGTCAAGGTGTGGGTTTTCTTTTCAATACCTGTTCCACCAGCAATAAATAAATTAGCCAGTAAAAATTATCCCTATTTTCCTAATCTCTATACCTATATGGTGTGTATGAGCCTTAGGCCAGAAAGACCAGTATCTAATCTCAGTTCTGTTACTATCTTGCGACCTTGGGCGGTTACTAAGCCCATTATGGCCTAAATATTTTCACCTGTTAATGAGCAACAATAGACTGGAAATGTACTCTGTAGGATTTTTATGAGGTTTAAGTTCATGTGTGTAAAACAACAATTGTACTGACTGGCAGGTAGATGCCAGTTATTAATATTTTCGCTTGAACTCTTCATTAGCATACTCCTCTCTCTGCCTCCAGAGCTACTCTTATCTTCACCCACACCCACATCTTTCCAAGGGCTTTCCCTCAGGAAGATGTGATTTTCACTCTCCTTTCACAGTGAATTTATTCTCCTCAGATTATGCCGCTGTTTTCTTCCCCTTTTTTTCTGGGCTATGAGTCATCAGCTGTCTTTCCTCCTCAGCACCTTTCATTCCCCCTTCTCTGGGGAGGCCTTTCCATCCAGCTTCTCATCTACTTGGGACTGCCCTGCACTTGAAAACACCCTCCCAGGGAGGTTGTGACAGAGTAGTTACAACTGGGGGTGAGAGAGAAAGGTATGATATGCTAGGTATGATGGGTATTTGATAACACTACAAGGAATTTTGACATGCCGTCTTATACCCACATGGGGGAAAATTCGCTTTATTGAATGGCAAGTTTCTTTTTCCATTTAGCATCAACTTGGGGGGGAAAGGGAGATGAGTAATAATCTAAATATGCCATTTCATCATTACTCATTCACTTTTGAACACTTAGGTGGCTTATTTAAACACAGATTTCTGGACCTCAGTCCTAAACTGATTAAGTATGGATTCTGGCCAAGAATTTTATTTCTAACAAACTTTCAGGTAATGTAGATGTCCCTGTCCAGGGAAACCTTTAGAATCATTGCTCCAGAATCTTGCTACTTCAAGTGTGGTCTGGCCAGCTGTATTGCCCACACTTGGGAGGCATCACAGGTACAGACTCCAGATCCCCCCCAAATCTGCATTATAGTAAGATATATAAGTTTAATCTGCATTTTAATATATTTCATATTCACATTAATGTTTGAGAAGCACTGTTCTAAAGCAGTAGTTCTAATTCCTAAACAAATGCTCAAATACATAGGAAATTTTTAAAAATGTGAATTCCTGGCCCCTACCAATGAGATTTAGGTGGATAAGCTTGGGGTATAAGAAATGGTATTTTTAGATACCTCAAAATCCTGTTAGAGTGCAGATTTGGATTGCGTAGGTCTGAGGTTCTGCAGTTCTAAAACACTCACAGTTGTTGCAGCTGATACCACTTCTGTGGTTTGAAACTAACACTTTAATTAATAACCCATTCCTAAAAGGGCTATTAACACTCTCCTACTTCCCAAATTCCAGCCTTTTTTTCCAGTCCTTATTCATCTTAATTTCCATGTAGCCAATTCTTTCTGCTTTGAAGTACTGGTTCTAAGCCTTGACTGCAAGTTGCCATGACCTGGAAAGCTTAAGAACACAGAAGAAGACAGGGTCATCATAAAAAAAAGAAAACTACAGGGGAACCCTGGTGGTGCAACAGGCTAAGTTTCAGCCTATGAAGTTATCCGCAGCCACTGCAGCATGAGTTCAATCCCTGGTCAGGGATATTCCCACATGGCGCAGCAGATCTCTCCTGCCTCGCCTGCTGCCCCCCTCAGCAGTGAATTTCAGTAGATCTGCCTGTTCTGCTCCCCACTCTGTCTCTGCTGGCTCCTCTCACCACCCCACACCTCTGGCCTACACCCCAGTTCTTGTATGCATAAATAAATAAATCTTAAAATAATTTTTTTTAATTTTAAAAAAGAAAATTACAGACCAACATCTCTGATGAACACAGGTGCGAAAATTTTTAACAAACATTATCTAACAATACATTAAAAGATGCATATATCATAAGCAAATGGGATTAATTCCAGGGATTAACATTTGAAAATCAACCAATGTAATTCACCACATCAACAAAAGGAAAGATAAAAATTATATGATACTATCAGTAGATTCAGGGAAGGAAGGAATTTGATAAAATTCAATATGCATTTATGGAAAAATACCTCAAAAAAAGTAGATAGTCGTAGTAGTAGATACCTCCACATAATAAAAAGACCATGTATCCCAAACCCACAGCTAGCATCAACTCAATGGTGAGAAACTGAAAGCTTTTCCTCTAAGATCTGGTATAAAACAAGGATATCCACTTTCACCACTACTTTTCAACATACTACTGAAAAGAAAGTCCAAGACAGAGCAGTTAGGCAAGAGAAAGATGAAAGAGGTATCCAAATTGGGAAAGAAGAAGTGACAACATAATAAAAGAAGCAACAACATAGTAAAATACAATAGAAAACTTTAAAGATCCCATTGAAAAAATGAGTAAAGAATCAATATAATAAAGCAATGGGTTAAAAATCAATTTACAAAAATCAATTGTATTGTTATATGCAAACAATGAACTACAAAAGAAAGAAATCAAGAAGCCAGCCTCATTTGTATTGCATCAAAAAACATTAAATATCTAGGAGTAAACTTAACAAAAGAGATATGGAACCTAAACACTCATGTCATATACCACGCATCTTCAAATGTGTTATGTTTCAAAATGATTTCTAGGACTATGGACACTATACCTCTGCTCTAGGCAGCATTAGGGAGTAGGCTGAAAGGAACCAACTTTCAGTCTTTTAAAAGCTTTTCTGGATGTTCCACAAAACACTTCATTGATCAAAACCCTAACTTACAGGAGGTTGGAAATACAAAGTCAAACGGATACATTTCTATATTTAATAGGATTATTATTTTGGTCTACTCTCTTAAAACTTTAAGACTTTGTTAAAAGAAATCTCGAAAGACACAAAGAAATGGAAATATATTCCTTTCTCAAGAATTGGAAGAATCAACATTGTTAAAATGACCATTCTGCCTAAAGTAGTACACATATTCAGTTCAATCCCTATAACAATTTCAAAGACATTCTTCAAAGAAATAGAACAAACATTACGGAGATATGCATGGAACTACAAAAGACCCCACATAGCCAAAGTAATTGTGGAAAAAAAAGAGGAAGAATGGTGGTATCACACTTCCAGAATTCAAATTAACTACAAAATATACTACAAATTATACTACAAAAACAGTGTGATATCAGAATAAAAGTAGACACACAGACCAGTGGAATAGAATTGAGAGCCCAGAAAGAATCTTACATGGTTAAATCTACCATAAAGGAATCAAGCATAAACATAGGAGAAAGGAAAGTCTCTTGACGAATGTGGACAGCCACATGCAAAAAAATGAAACTAAATCACCATCTCAGACCAAATGGATTAAAAACTTGGAATGTTAGACCTAAAGCCATAAAATACATAGAAGAAAACACAGGTAGAATACTCCAAAACATTGTCATCAGGAATGTCTTTGGGGACTTGACTCTAAAAGCAAAGGAAACAAAAACAAAAACAAAGAAATGGGACTATATCAAACTAAAAAGGTTTTGCACAATGAAAGAAACTATCACAAAAACAAAAAGACACCCTACTGAATAGAAGAAAATATTTACACATCATACATCTGACAAAGGGTGAATATCCAAGATCTACAAAGAACTCATCCAACTAAACAAACAAAAAGGCAAAAATAAATAAATAAATAAAAATTTAAAACTGAGCAAAGGAGCTAAATAGACATTTCTCCAAAGGAGAAATACAAATGGGGGATAGACATATGAAAAAAGGTTTATTATCAATTATCATTAGGGAAATGCAAATCAACCACAAAGAGATACCATCTCATACCTGTGAGAATAATCCATATCAAAAAGACTGGAAACAACCAGTGTTGGCAAGGATGTGGAGAAAAAGGAACTCACATATACTATGGTAAGAATGAAGACTGGGCCAGTCCCTATGGAAAACAGTATGTAGGTTTCTCAAAAGACTTCAAATGGATCTGCCATATGACCCAGCAATTTCACTGCTTAGTATCTACCCAAAGAACACAAAAACACTAATTCTAAAGGCTGCAAGCCCATGTTCATTACAGTGCTGTTTATAAAAGCCAAATTATGGAAATAGCCTAAATGCCCCAAAACTGAAGAATGGATTATGAAGATGTGTATATACATATACACAATGGAATGCTACTCATTAGTTGAAAAAGATAAACTCATGTCATTTGCTGCAACATGGGTGGAGTTGTAAGAGATAATGCTAAGTGAAATAAGTCATGAGAACAATAACGGATGGTGTCACTAATAAGTGGAATATAGAGAAACCAAACTAAGAACAGGAGAAAGACAGCCTTAAAAGCTAATCCTTGAAAACTGACTAAAGAACTGAAGCATCCAAAGTGGGTAAGAAGTGGGGAGGGGTAGAAACCAAGAGGAAAAGAAGCACACTGGACTATGCTGGTGGACCATGGGTGATTTGATGAGGGGTACCCTGTGCTAGTGATACATGATGGACAGAAACCTAATGTTACCACAGGTAAAATATTAATTGATTTTAAAAAACAAACAAGGATAAGCTAAACTTGAAAAATAAAGCATAATAAATCTGAGCTATTTTCAATATTTTCTTTGAAATATCAAATCATTGAAGGAACTGTCTAGGTCCAATATAATATTTCATTCCTATATCTACTGGCATTGTACCATTTTCTTAATTATATTAAGTTCTCAAACTTAATAAAAATTAAGTTTTTAATCTTTAAGAAAAATCCAAAGACACACACCATTTAAATATTTTAGTCTTAGAAAAATGAGATATAAGGATAATGCAGACTGAGTCTGATGTTGACGTGAAGAAATTTCATTCTTACCCCACACTGTTGTCTTCTTGTCAAATAGCACTGATGTCAAATCAGTGAGGTTCTATGACATTGGTGTTACGGATTCTGACTTTCTCTGTGCATTATTATGTGTATATGTTACCTCTACTATCAAGTATGTAACTTCACCATGCTTACTTCACTGTCCATTTGATTTTGTGCTAACCTTTCGATTTGATTGTGTAACATTGTTATGAACATCCCCTTTCTTAAATGACGTCTCTTCATATCTTAAAAAATATTAAAAACTGATCTGCAGTATGACCTGCCAATTGCATTCTTAGGTATTTACACAAAGAATACAAAATCACTAATTTGAAAGGGTATATGCACTCCTATTTTCATTTCAGCATTATTCACAATAGCCAAGTTATGGAAACAGAGTGTCCCTGGAAAGATGAGTGAATAAAGAAGATGTGGTATGTATGCACAGTGGAATACTACTCTGCTATAAAAAAGATGAAATCTTGCTATTTGCAACCATATGGATGGAACTGGAGGAGATTATGCTAAGTGAAATAAGTCAGAGAGAGAAAGACAAATGTTGGATGGTTTCGCTTAATGTGGAATATAAAGAGGTAAAACAAAGAGTTAGAAAAAATGAAAACAAAATTCAAACCAAGGTGTTTTTTTTTTATAATATATATTTTTTATTGTTATTTATGTCTTTTACATTTTGTATTCCCCTTGGGTAGCCCACCACCAATTCACCCATGATCCATCTCCATGGTCCCTTGTGTTCTTTTTTATTCCATTTTGTGCCCTTTTCCTTCCCTCCCACCGCCTCCCCCCCTCCCCCCGCTGATTGCCTCTCTCTTATTTGGTTTCCTTATAGTCCTGTTATAAGTGAAACCATTCGATATTTTTCTCTTTCTTTCTGGCTGATTTCACTGAGTATGATCCCCTCTAATACCATCCATGTCGCTGAAAATTGCATGTGTTTATCTTCTTTGAATGCTGAATAATATTCCATTGTGTATATGTACCACATCTTCTGGATCCAATCATCTATTTTTGGACACCTGGGTTGCTTCCATACCTTTGTTATTGTGAACAGTGCCGCAGTGAACATACGGGTGCATGTATCCTTTCGGATTAGTGTTTTTGTGTCCTTTGGGTAAATTCCCAAAAAATGGGCAGAAGAGCTCAAAAGGCACTTCTCCAAAGAAGAAAAGCAAATGGCCAACAGATACATGAAAAAATGCTCAACATCATTTATAATCAAGGAAATGCAAATCAAAACCACTATGAGATACCACCTCACACCTGTGAGGATGGCACACATTAAAAATACAGGCAACAACAAATGCTGGAAAGGATGTGGA
>PVIJ01004185.1:0-109430 GCA_004024925.1 Scalopus aquaticus | reverse complement strand
ACAAATCAAGGTTTTGTATCTGACCAAGCTTGTCTTCATACTTGTAGGCTATAGCATTTGTGTGGGAAAACTTTTAACAAACTCACAGATTGCCATCTTTTAATTAAAAATAAGAGAAATAATTTTTGAAACTGTGAAAATAAAAATATGTAAATACATATATTTTCATAGAACTATTGGTGATGTATTTCACAACCATTTTGCAATACATTTTAGCATTTTTTCAGTTTTACAGAGTGATATATTGAGATATAATTGACAAAATTGGAAGCTACCTAGAGAGTAAAAAAAGAACAAAACTACTGATTTGTAGTTCCTACTCCCTGAGGTGCTAATGTAATCCTGTGGGGTGAAGCCTGGGAGTGGGATGTTTCCATCTCCCCAATTCCTCCTCACAGGAGCAAAGTCTGGGAAGCACTATTTTAAAATAGTGCTTAACATTGTAGTATTTGCTATATTTGTGAGATATAGCACATTTTATTTCTTCCTACTTCTTGACCACTTCTTGCTATCTGCCTCTTGCTACTTTTTCTATCACTCTGATGGCTTATCCACCACCGTTTTGTAGAAATAGGATTTTTATGTCTGTATCTGAAATGCTAACATCTCACTAATCTCCCCAAACAACTACATTTGGGTTAAAAGTCCATTCATCCTCACAGCCACCCAGACTTAGAACTGACATGTAGAAATGTCTAGACAGTAGAGCTTGATTCCTCGCTCTGCTGTCTCTGCCCTGTCTACCCAAGTCCAGCTGTTCCCTCTCTTCCCCAGCGTCTCTCCTGCATGGCTTTTTGATTCCAGTTTCACTCTCAGTTGCTTCCAGGCTTCCTGGTCTTTTGATCTATAACCTCCACAATAGATGGGCTTCTCACCATTTTCCTCTGACTCAGTTTACGCACTTTGAACCTGGAGCCAACTCCTTACCCCATGGCCAAGACATGTATTAACATCCCACTGAAGCAGCGCTCTTGGGGCCCACTATGGAATTATTACAATGAATTATTTCACAAATATTACCTCTAAACACATATGCATAGCCCACATGATCTGCTGCACTTTTTTTCTTCATAGCACTTGTCACCTTCCCACCTTACATTATTTGCTTATCATGTTGATTGTTTAGTATCTCTCACCCATCATTACAGCATAAGCTACATGAAGGCAGAAATTTTTGGTTATTTTTTTCTTTGATTTGTCTCAAGAGCCTAAAAGAGGCACTCAATCATTACTTGTTGAATGAACTGATAAATTTCGGCCACAGCCAGCAATGCAGATGGCAGTCAACTTCTTGTAAGTTAAATGAGCCCTGCTCCCTGTTAGGATTCCTTCAAGCCCTTCTTTTTTAAAATAAAAATATATATATATATATTTATTTATTTATGCATATAAGCTGAGGTATAGGACAGAGGTTGGGGTGGGGGTTAGGTGAGAAGATTCACCAGAGACAGAGTGGGAGCAGAACAGGCAGATCTACTGAAATAAACTGCTGAGGGGAGCAGTGGGTGAAACAGGAGAGGTCTGCTGTGCCATGTGGGAAGCTCCCTGGCCAGAGATCAAACTGATGCTACAGTGGCTCTGGATAGCTTCATAGTTCGAAGACTTAACTCCTTGTGCCGCCAGGGAGGCCCCCTTCTCCTTCTGGGGACAACCCTGAGCTTTTGACACAGGAGGCAGAGAGGCACAGGAGGGGGAGGGGAGAGACGGGGAGAAGGGAGGAGATTGAAAACATCAGACAAGACTATCCCTGTTCCATTTTTACAGGCCTTCATGATGTTGTTTCCTATCCGGTTGTGCTTATAAAATGTGGAATCCTCTTGTCAGGTCACTATTGAGCCCTGACACAAACTGAAGAAGGTTACAAGGAGCAAGAGCTAACCCGCTGGCTGAGGAGGGCTCAGTAGGCAAGAGTGACTTCTTCAGGGCCTCCCAGCACCAAGGACGAGGCAAGCAATCTTTCTTCTCTGAGATTAACCTGGCCTAGTGCCACAGTAAACACCCAATCTCCCTTACAGGGAGGAAAGATTAAATATCTGATTAAAATTTTTGGCTGCTAATTTATTGAACTTGGATGGATGAGCCGTTTGCAAGTCACATGACTTTCCTTGTGTGTCTGCTGTTGTTCCACAGAGAGGTCATGGGCTCCATGTGAGTGTGGGGGGCTGGCAGGCCAGGGAACACTGTCTCTAGCCATCTTAAAAAATCCTGGGACCAGTTCTTTCGCAGCTAGGTCAGAAGTATTCACATTAACTGTGGCAGTTTCTGTTTCAACTGCAGATTTGCTGCATTTCAGCCCTCCCCCGCCTATTGTTCTGAGCCACCCAGCAAAATGATGTCATGGGCAGCTTAAAAGTATACAGGAAGTCTTCAAAGCTGAATGACTTCAATATACTTTATTCTGTGGACTTTTGCTACTGGTTTTCTGTGGAAACCACACCCCGCAGGCCTTGGGGAGGCAGCCATAGGCTTGGAACCTCTCTCCTCTCTTCTGTTCTCCCACTCTCTCCCGACATGCACGGCCAGTACACCCAGCCGTCACCGCCATCCCAGGGCCTTGGACAGAGGCCAGCTCCAGAGGAGGGAAGGGAAGCTAAGAGGAGGGAAAGCTGGAGGAAGAGGAGGTCAAAGGGAGTTTCCCCAGAAAAACAGGGATGCGGGACTCTCAAGAGAATCAAAGGTTACCTTTCCTGACCTTTGGGTGGTAGAATCAGTTTGGCAGATCTGCCAGTCATGCTCTTGTCTCCAGGGAGGGCAAAGTGACAGAAACCACAAGAGACTTGCCTCAACTTGCAAAGTGAAGCCAGAGTATAGCACTGAGACAGTGCCCAGCGATACATTTGAGTAAAATTAAGCATGAGGCAGTTTGTAACAGGATAATACAAACAAATACAACGAATATATAGACAGTTTACACTGTGGACTTGTACATATTTTGCAGAGTCCATCTCAAAATCTTTCTGTGGTATTAGCCCCATTTTACCAGATGGGGAGCAAAATCATTAAGCAGAGAGCTTTTTTACTTGAGGTCACCCTTTTGTCAAGGCAGGAACCAAGATTCAAGTCTAAATCCCACATATTTCCCAGCACTCTATTCTGTGCTCAAATTGGGATCCTAACTTCTTTTCTTCATACCCATTTTATGGAAATAGCCAAAAACTACTAGAACTTTCCTTGGCCCCCACATAAATAGCACAGAGTTTATGCCTGGAGGCTATGCCTGTCTGTGCCTGCTCAACTCTCTAACACTTTTAGAGATTTTAATATCACATGCCCACATTGCAATGGGGCTGAGCATCACCTTGTCATTATCGCATAAACTGGGGGCACTGTAGCTCAGTGGTACAGACAGGTGTTAAGGTAGGAAAATGTACCCAGAGTCAAGTACATGCTTTTCTCACGTCATTTTCCACAAACACATAAAGCAGAATGTCTTAATCTGAGGTCCACAGCAGAATTTAGGAGGATATCGAAACAGGATGGGGGAACGTTAAATTTTCATTTTCACTACCTTTAATTGAAATTTAGCATTTCCTCCAATCATAAACATAGGTAACATACCACATTATTATTACAGTGTCTGTGACTTTGTCACAGTAAATATCACAAATTTTTCAAATCATATTTCAGTTGGAGTAGATATTTATATACCATTTATGCTCATTATACTTGGAATTATGGTAATTATTAAGCCTGCTGCTGTCTTTTTTTTTAAGATTTATTTATTTATGCATACAAGCTGGGGTGCAGGCCAGAGGTGGGGGTGTGTGTGTGAGAGGATTCACCAGAGACAGAGTGGGGAGCAGAACAGGCAGATCTACTGAAGTACACTGCTGAGGGGAGCAGTGGGTGAGGCAGGAGAGGTCTGCTGTGCCATGTGGGAAGCTCCCTGGCTGGGGATCGAACTTGTCCTGCAGTAGCTCTGCACAGCTTCATAGTGCTGTGTCTTAACCCGTTGCACCATCAGGGAGACCCTGTCTTATTGTTCATTGTATTATTTTAAAAACACATATATTTTAATATCACAAATTAATTTTTCAGTCAATACACACCACTCCTTCCATAGAAGGAATCCAATCCCCTTCCAAGATGTTTGTCTCCACCTGGCCCTAATTATTTCTTGATTCCCTGTTGATATTTCACATATTTGCACATAGTTGGTTTCCTTTGCATTTCAAAATATTATTGGAATAAGAAGTTCATAGGCTTCACCAGACCACAAAGGGGTTAATAGACCAAAAAAGGCTCAAAGCCCCTGATGTCATTTTGCTATGAGCTGAAGAATTGGAGGTAGAGGGTATAAAAAGCTTGTACACTGACCTGTGCTTTCCCACCACCTGCTAGGATTGCACTGGAGGCAGACAGAGTACTACTGCCAACAAGCCAAGGGCATGCTTACTGAGGAGATGAGAAGACTGGGTAATCTGTGCTCACTGGACATCCCCCAAGGCAGCTGTCCAGCTGATCCACACCTTCACCCTTTACTGCAGGAACAGTGTCTTCCATGGGTGCATGCACCAGAGTTCCTCTTCACTAAACCTCACACCAGTGCTCCACAGGCTGCTTCACTGCTGCCAGCCACACTGCTCACCTCCAATGCTTTGTTTCTGGCTCTTCCACTAACTTTAGAGACAGCAGGGGCAGGAGGAACTGCTCTGTGTATAATCAACAAGCCTGATTTCATCATCCATTTAAACAACAGCTGTGCACCAGAACCTACACAACATAGTGGCCAACTTGAGCACCTCTCTGGGGTCCTCAATTGGGGAGTAGTCAAGTCAGGGGTCAGCACTGCATTGTGGGTACTAGGCTATTCATGCAACCATTGAGAATTTTTGCCCAGCCTATCTTGGTAAAGTGGTGTAATTCCACAGAAGCTAATATCTACTCACTACACACCAGCCCTGCTATCTTAGATTGTCATGCCCACGCAACTAGAGTAATTCCAGACCTTCGTCATCTATGCAGACAGAGTAACATTCATGGCCAACTCTCATGAGCTTGCAGCCCCCACCTGCATAGAAAGAACCCAATCCCTTTTCAAAATCCTTTCCTTCATCCAGCCCTAAATATTTCTTGAAATCCTTGGGGATATTTCAAGTATTCTTGTGAGTCAATCTAGTCTGAGTCTCGACTACCACCTTGCAGGCTGACACAGGGATCCAGGTATCTCTTTACTGCTGCCTTTACTGCCCTACGCCATCATGGCCATGGTCGCTGCTTATTCCTGCTCATCTCTGCCTCCCAGACTGAGAATCGACTCCTGGGTAACCGTCTCAATTCCGGACACAGCAGTTAGCTGCAAAGAGAGGAGTACCCCTCCTCCCTGAGCTCACGCTGCTAGAGGGCACCATAGCAGGGCAGCCTGGATTCAAAGATTCTAGAAGGTAGGCCATAAAGTCACACTTTAAAGGTAGCCCATCCCACTCCAAGATGTGTAGAGTACTGCCTAATGGCAAGGGCAGGGGCAGGGTCAAGGTTCAAAAATAACCAAGCTTTCCATTCTTAGAACCTCACCTTCTCTTCAGTTGCAACTTAATCTGCCTCACTATTGAGTCAAATTTACCTTCAGACACCCTTTTCCTTAGGATGAATTCTCCTTCAGGGATTCAAAGACACTCCTTTGCAATATAACCTTTGCTGCCCTTCCTGTTCTTGCTTCCTTGACCTCCCCATTTTTTTTTTCTCCAGACAAACCTGCAAATATCAGGACCCTTGACAAAGGTCCAGTTTGACTTCCACTACTGGAATTCTCCTCAGCTCCAAGAATAATTCAAGACACAAAGAGTTGATTGAAGGGTGGAGGGGAATTATCCTAACTTCACGCCCCAGACCTGTCTATATTTGGTAGAACTGGTTTCCTTCTTTGCGAACTCTTGAGGAAGCCAAGTTACATAAGGCAAAGAGGTCTCTTGCTCTAGCTTTCTGGACTTTGCATTTTGAGATGAAAAGAACTTAGACTTTGGGGTTAGAGTAAGCTCTGCTCCAGCAAAATCTTTGATACCTCCTAGCTATGAAATTTATGTAAGACCTCTCTAAATCTACTTTCTCTTTTTCCTCCAAATCCCCAAACCAAAATACAGTTTACCAATGGTTCTCAAATCTGGCTGCACATTGAACCTCCTGAGGAACTTTTAAGAAAGACTGATATCAGGGTTCTCTAGAAATTCTGATATACTGGGATGCAACCTGAGCATCAGAATTTCTAATTTTCTCAGATGATTAAAATACACAGCCAATACTGAGAACCACTGAGTTATCCCCTTTCTAGGCTATTCCAAGGAAGTTTATCTTTTTTTAGTAAATGTCCTAAATCCACCTTATACTTTCATTATATTTTTATATAACCCGAGCAGTGTTGTTTTCCCTTTACTTTTAAAAAACAAGACAAAACACCAACCACCCTTGCCTCCTTCCCGCTTTTGTCTATTCATCTGCCTTGACTCCTTATATTGCACATATGGGTGAAATCATGTTTGTCTCACTCCTTCTTGTTCCTCTTCACATAATCCCTTCAAAAATTTTCCATTTTGCTGCAAGTGGCAAAACCTCATTTTTTATAGGTGAATAGTATTCTGTTGTGTATGTATACCACATCTTCCTTATTCAATCATCTATCAATGGGTACTTAGGTTGTTTCCATGTCTTGGCTATTATAAATTATGCAACACACACAGTACATATAATTCTTCAGGTTAATAATTTCATATTGTTTGGATAGATATATAAAGTGGGATTGTTATATCATATGGTAGTTTTTAGTTTAGGTTTTATTTGAGGAATCTCTATGCTGTTTTCTAAAATGGCTATATCCATTTATATTCCTACCAACGGTATATGAGGCTTCCTTTTTCACCACACTTTCACTAACATTTGTTCTAACTAGGCTTTTTAATACAAGACTAGTGCTGACTTTCTAATATGGCTTTGGGAAATAGAGTCTTATGTGCTATAGAGTTATTTTGAGGATTAAATGGAATATCTGATACATAGCACCCACTTCTATGCTTTTATGCAAGTGGCATTATTAATAAGTTAGCTCTTATTTTGAATACTATTTTTTTTCCTATGCCTAGGTATATCAGTTGGATGTAACAAGCATTAGGAGAGGTTTCTGGAATTGTATATTAGGTTTACGGAGTAGAAAAACTAAACTCCTAAAAACATATAAGCAATATGAGATTGCTTACATTATGGAAGAACAGATCTTACTAATGTGCAAATAAAATCAAGATTATATTATTTGCTGATAGTATATAGTGAAAGAAAAAGGAAGAGGAGAAAGTAGATAGTAACTAGTAAAAGGAAAACGAGGCGGGAAAGAGAATTTACATTAGTCTCAGGCCTGTAGATGCCATACACTGTGCCAACATTTTTGCTGTGTTCTCTAACAGTCACATTACAGTGAGGACACTGTGACTCTCCAGATTAGATCTCTGGAAAATAATAAATGTCAGTCTTTTTTTTCTTTCAACTTCCTATGTGTGTCTAGACTCAGGTGTAATTACCCTACATAACACTTTGTGTGCTTGGTACCCTTTAAATTTACCAGCCCTTGGGGCCGGCCATTTTCTGTGCCACTGCATGAATGGTATAAGCATTCAATAAAACACACACAACTCCTGAACTACTGGATATTAAAAAAACTGTAATATCTCTCATAAAACACCTTACACTTTCATCAAAACAATGTGCAAAGCTTCTAGACTGAGTACGATCAAAGAAATAGCTCCTAATAGTTCTAAATAAATCCACTGTGGGGCGAAAAAGCGGAGACTAGATGAACACGTATTAATACGTGAGCAGACACCTGATACTGGTGACAAAAACACGTACTAATACGTGAGCGGATCACAAAGTGTTAAATCCCTGCATAAGTCCAACTCCATGCCCCAGATCCATGCCGTACTGGCTTCCTTCCACACGGGAAGAGCTCCGGCTTGCAGAGATCAGTGTAGGCCACTCCTCTGTGGTTTTTCACGTACGTGACCAGCAGGACCCAAGCCTGCGCACTGCTTAGCCCTGAAGGTATCCGGGATCTGCTTTATTTGTTGCTTCCATTCTCATATTTCCACTGTACTTACAGTGTGAGCAGCTTTGTTCAGGAACTCCTGAGCAGTGTTCTCTTAAATCAAATAAAACTGTACTTCTAACAAAATTGGGAGAAAGGGTGGGCAAGAGGACTGATGGAAATGAGATCTCTCTTCTGTGGCTGCACATGATTTGATTCTGCGACCTTCAAAGTGTGAAAAAGAAAAATTGGGTTGATTCATAAACAATCAGGCACTTCTGGTTTCCCTTAATTGTACTTCTGGGAACCAACTGATTATGTTCAGAATGCTGGGTGAGTGGAAGGATTTTGTGTTTTTATTTTTGTTCTTTAAGCTTATTCAAAACCACAGTGAGCTTTCTGGGCCATCTGTTTTGGCATTTACAGATCTAATTTTTGTCACCCAATCATAAAGGAGTAGAAGATGTTCAACTCAAAAGAAAGAAGAAAGCCTGTCAATGATCAGCGCTGCCAGTCAAACACCAAAAGGAAACACAAAGAACTGAATTTCCACACATCACCCTGGGCCCAAAACAGAATCTGAATAGTGAGAGGCGAAGGAGACTGCAGAATCTGATCCCCTTCTGGGCTTAGTGCTCCATCTCAGGTGGCTGAAGTATGCCTGTGCTTAACTGAAAGGATCATGGTGCTGAGATATTAAACAAAACCTGTGTAGCCCTTAAGTAAACAGGAAAGGGAACCAAGAGTTTGTGTAGCCATACTTACCCTCTGTTAGCGCCCACAGCATTCACAGCACCTTCATAGACATTATGTACATTGATTGAGTCCTCAACATAACCAAGGGGAGTCAACTCTCTTTCTCTTGACTTTGTAGCGGAAAAGCTGCCAGCACTGATGTGTTTTTGAGAAGAAAAGCAAGCAGTCTAAAAACAATTAGGGAAAGACTTTGGATCACCATTCCCACAAAAGAGAAACTTTCCCATTTCATGCTACCGGCTCAGAAAAATGTTCTCCACCTTCTGCTAAAACACATGCACACAGGTTTGAAGAGTAATTGTTCTAATACATTTCTTTACTCCAATACTTGATGTAAGTTCAAAACTTAAAGGACATTCTACAATATCTATTTAAAAAATACTTTCTTCTTCCTTTCTGTGTTCTATTAATTTTGGGAGCCCGCGGTAAAGCTAGCAGGTCGGACCAAGGGAATAGCACAGCCTTGTATGCTTATAATCTTATCCTGTCTGTCCAGAAAATAAAAATTAAGTTCCATCCTTATGACTGATCAGTGCTTGCCACCCAGATGCCAGCTATTCCTCTGGATTAGAAAAAAAGGTTCTATTCTATTAAGGGTGTTTTATTCTGTAACATGTATATAGTTGCAACTTTTTTTTTAATTGATGAGATGTAAATCTAAAAGAATAGAAGACAACAAAGGCCTACAATTACAGTGTTACCTTATTGATACAGGTTTGGATTAATAGGCAAAAAAAAAAAATTAGGTTTTCTACCAAGTCACAATTTTCATGGTTTATTTTTCTCGTCTACTTGAGGTAGTGGGGTGGAGCAGCCTTCTCATAGATTCCAGCAACAGACCAGGAATCTAGTCCTGTGTTTGCAGCTTCAGGTGATACTTTTCACTTCTAGATTATGCCCCAAAACTGGGGAATAAAAACACCTTATTATTTGAAAACGAGGATCAAATCAATTTGCTTATAGTTCTTTTATTTCTTAAATTTTATAACTCGCTTATCAAAGCATTTAAACACAAAAACAATCTTGTACATGAACTCAACCTCAAACCATTTGAAGGCTGTTGGGATCCTATATTCCCAAAACACAAAAAATGATATAAACCAACATTACCTCAATTAAAAAAAAATGTCCAAAACTTGTTTTTAACAGTCAAATCTGTATATGCAGTTTCCACTAATGCTTGAGAGAGAAGTGAAGTAAATCAGTCTTTCTGTCTGGCACTAATAAACCATTGCTCATCTTAATAAAATAACTCAAAGACCAATGGTAGGTAAGGTACCAAAAGCTTTCTGCCTCCAGACTATGCAGAAAGAGGATTGGTCATTGATCTTAGAGAAAGTTTGATTTCTAAGTAAATATTTTTTGAACTAGTCATTTGTTTTTATGTTTCCTGGGTTACCATAAACTGAACTCACACAAATGCTTTATTTGCATCTTCTTAATGTCTTGGACTGAGTGTTATGTCCTTATTTTAGGTTGCTAACTAGCCTCCTAGCTTCCTGAGAAAAGCATCTGTTCCTCACTGATCTTCCTGTCCTCCATAATATTCAAGTCAGTACCTGCCTGCATCCGGGACATATAAAAAGTTGAGCTGAATTGACCTAACACTTTAGCTTTTGCTAAATATTTCTTGATTCTAGTTGGAAGCCAAAACATTGAGAAGAGTTTACTAACAACTAAAAGCAATAGTAAAAAATGGCAAGTCTAGCCCAGAACAGATTATGTCTGCCTCAAATTAAGAATAGATAAGAAATATTAAAATGCCCATTAATGTATCACAAAGTGCTCCAATTCTTTGTTTCTATCACATTTGGACTTCATCTGTGACTTCGGATTGTGTAAGAAAGGTTTCCACTGCAGAACAGTAGAGTCATTTCAGAAATTCAGCTATATCCAGATAACCTGTTCATTTGTATTTGTAAATTTTTTTCCAAATCATTTTCAATAACATTTTCTAAATCTTAATAAAGCTTTGACTTGGGAATTTCTAATGTTTTTCTGATGTATAGACATTGTAGAAAAAACCAGAAAGGTGCAATTATCAGTGAAAACAGGAGAACTGATGTTCACAGAAGAGATGCAGCTTATCCAATACCTGCAAGGAGGTACTTCCTTACACAGGAAACAGCATTGACAGTTGGGTTTCTAGTTGCCGGTTTTTCATCAAAAATGATCTTAACTAAAAGGATGCCTGTCAATCTGCCATACCATGTCTTTAAACTTTGGTAGGTTTTCCAATACCATTTTGATGCCTCAGAGAAAAGTTGGCTTGCTTTTTACAGATTCCACTCAGTGAAATTCTGCGATAAAACCACAGCTCTACATCTAAAACACGAGAGCTCCCTCTACAGAGGTTACCAGCACAAGTGCCCTCCAGCCAGTTGCCCTGTGCTGGAACCCAGATTTCAGGCAACAAACAAAATAAAAATAAAAACAAAAGGAAGCTCTGATGGCTGCTTTTCATGAGCACTTCATAGAAAGGGAATGAGAAGATAGAGCTATTTCATTTGCAGAGAAGAGTGATGAAAGAGAAGCCATTGTGTGAGGAATGTGATGTCTATAAACAGATTATTGCTTGCATTCTGTATAAAGTTTTCCTGTAATAACAATGCCCAATTTAGTTCAGTTGAAGCTATTCATATCCTTGGGGGTTTTGTTTGTTTGTTTGTTTAAGGTGGGAAAGGAACAACTGAAGGGGTGTCAGGAGGAGGAGGGGAAGAATATAAAACAATACAGCAGCAAGCTGGCTTCCCAGCACCCCCGCAGAGGCACGTCGCACCACATTCCTCTGGGTGTGATCGACTGGCCAGATGAAGAGCTTCAAGGTCATCAAAGGAAGGAGAAATGAGGAGTTGCCTGAATCTGTGTTGATTGGTGCATTGCACAGAGCTAGGATGAAATGTAAAACTCAAAGGGAAAGGGCAGAGCAGATGAGGAATTATATTCCTGAGGAGACCTTGCAGCTTGAGAACTGTGAAATGTCATTGGCAGGTAGCCATTACCTTTAAGAAAATGTGAGGTATGTGCACTGCAGACAAAGGGGACCCACTGTAAACACGGCTCAATAACTCTTTCAAATGAGAAAGAGAGAGAGAGAGTTTGTATTTACCTTTCAGAGACATTGGGTTACCAGCCTTCCACTGAAAGAAGGAAATGTCTCTAACACCTTAAAATCTTGAGTGCATACCACATACCGCAAAACTCGAATATGGCTGATAATGGGCATTGCGGTCATTGAAAGGTAACCGACTCAGCAGAAGCACTCCTTGGGTAACAACTTCTGATCACTTCCAAAGGTTAATTTATGTCCCCTTCCAAGATGTCAATGTTTAATTCCCTATCTAAAAGGTAAATATACTGTTAGAATGTATTGCTAGACTCTTTTTAATCTATGAGTCAAAAATGAAAAATGGGTGAAAAATTTCAATCCACCCCCCCCACACACACTTGTTCCCCATCCACACAGACAACCTGAACTGCTAGCAATGTTAATCAGATTATCCTAGAAAAAAATAATAGGTGGGCATGGAAACAGGTTTCTGGAATATGTTTGATACTGTGTAATCTTCTGTAATCTTTATTTTAGGAGTGAGAGAGGAGGGAGGGAGAAAAAATTAATAAAAGATTAAAAAGTGAATGGATGACTGGGGAATAAATAAAATCCGGCATAGCCATGCAACTGAACACTATTCAGCACTTTAAAATGGAATAAAATACTAATACAATGTCACAACAGAGATGGAGCTCAGAAACACTATACCAAATGACAGAAAGTGACACTTAAATCCACACATTGCATGATTCCATTTATATGAAATATCCCTCGAAGATAAACCTATAGAGACAGAAAGTAAAATAATGTTTGCCTGGGGCTGAGCCTGGAACATTAACTCTAAATGGGATGGAGGATTTCAGTGAAGTGGTGGCGATGCTTGCACCACTTGGTAAATTTGTAACAAATCATTCAACTTTACACTTTAAATGGGTGGGTATTATGGTATGTAAATTATATCCCCACAAAAGTGGTTTATAAGAAAAGCAAGTGAATGATTTGGTAGAAGCTGTCATCAATTTGATGTTATAAAATATCAAGAAAAGGAAGAGTGGAACAAATGAAATTTTATGACTGCCCCCTTAAGGCCCCATGGATAGGTCTATGCTTAATCCAAGCTATAGTGAGATTTTTTTCTGAAAAAGTACTTCACCTGGACCATCCTACATTGAAGTCTTTTTGCATGCGTGCGTGTGTGTGTGTGTGTGTATCCCCATAGACTGTGAGATCTTAGAAGACCCCTTCTGTATTTATTTTCTGTCATCCTCAGTGCCATGTGCAGTATTTTTCGCATAGGAGACATTTAATGAATATTTTCTGATTCAAAAACATAATCTTTAGGAAAGGAAAAGGAACTTTAGAATAGGAAAAAAAGCTGAAGCATCCAAAGGAGTTAGATATTACTCAAACTTGCTTTCTCTAGAAACTGACTTCTAAATAAAAGTTTATTAAAGAGAGAAAAAGTTTAGTGAGAATTCAAATACTTTAGTGAAGAAAAAGAAATCAAGGTAAAATTGAAATACCAGAAACAAAATGTCTGTTAATATATCACAATATCATCTCTCCGTCTATGCAAATAGTTTCCTTTGTACCACCACTATTTTCAACACACACACACACACACACACACACACACACACACACACACATCAGCAACCACATGTAGGAGAAGAAAGCAATGGGAAGTACAGAGAAGCATTCTAGGTCATGGTGTCTGGTACAGAAGGCTGCTGAAAGTAATGGTGTGGGGCTAAAAGTAAGGATCTGTAAACAGACTGGTGGTGGAGACCAACCTCAGGACAGCACATTGTCAGCGGACTCCCAGATGAAAGAACATGCCTTCAATTGATCAACATTTTATCAAAGAATAAAACACAGTCCTCTGTGCATGACATTTCATTGCAATGACAGCTCAGCTGAGCTATGACTTCTGTGTGTCATAAAGGATACTTGTGGAGCCAAAACCAAGTGGAACGAACAATCAAGAGCTTGAGCTAGTCATATATATGATCAGTCTGACCTCGTAGATGAGGCTTGGTTAAGATCCTAAGAGTCAGGAGTTATTCCAAAGTTCATGCATTTCTTTCAGAGTTCATGCATTTACCCATGTCAGCATAATGTCTAGCACAAAGATTCACACACAGAAATAAACAACTATACCTCTGAAAAATTTAAATTTTAGAAGCAAATCTAGGATGGAAGAAAAGAAAAAAGGAAGAGGGGAGGAGAGGAAGAGGGGGTGAAGAAAGGAGGGAGGAAAGAAGGCGTGAAGGAGAAATAAAACAACCTTGGAAACAGAAAATTAATGTTTTAAAAGAGAAAAATAGCATCAAGTGAAAGTGTCACCATTCATTTGTGTAGGGAGATGGGGAAATTAAGAGATAACCACTATTGTCAGGTTTAAAGAATTATTTTAAAGAAGCATCGAATAATTATCCTAATTCTCTAGAGTAGAAAAACAAATGCACTAAACACACACAAAAAAAGAAAGAAAGAAATTTCAATTAACCGTAAAGTAAGCTTGACAATAAATATAACTTAGAAGGTTCCTAAGAGATCTCACATACCCTTCACCCCTGGAGATGTCTGAGAAGGTAATTATTCTTTTTCTTAGTTGGCTTAAATAGAGACCTATCCTGGGCAAGAAGCTGAACAAGGAACCACTTCTGCTCTCTTCCTGATCTCTGATTTTATTCAATTTTCTATTGCTTATCTTCTAAATGTGCTTGTAATAACCTGCCCTTTTGCTAGCACCTTCTTGTAAATGAGATGCCTATCTGGGTTTAGCCCAGCTAAATAAACTGAATTCAATAAAACCCATCCTGGGTTGTCCTCTAGGAGAGTTATTACTCCACTAGCATGCTACTGTTGCTACTGTTACCTAATGCTTTAACTTCTCCTTTAGGCTTGAGTTATGCTACATTGTTGTATATCTAAGATAAGAGGCTGTCTGGAGTCTGTTCAATGTTATGGCATAACACACTGTGACTTTTTTATTGAAGGCACTCCATGAGCACCTCTGCACTGATGCTGTTTTATTGAAACTAATTCAGAGACCTGAGTGAGTGTGTGCAACGCATATGTTTACACGCTCATGGATACACATATATTTAGGAATATATGTGCATTTTTAAAGATACATTCTGAACTGAAAACAAAGTCATGATGTTGTTCTCCAGTTACCTGATAATCTGGATTGATCTGTCAGACCAGTATGTCCTGCGTTATGTTAATCAAGTTAAAAGTGAGGACATCAGTTTCTCATATATATACATCAGCTCAGTGGGATCTTGCTGTCTCTCCACAGCGAGTAACCCAGCCTCTGCCCAATTCCTGCCATTTTAGAACCTTGGGGATGCAGCAATTCCCAACCCTGATTCCCCAGACTGCTAAGCCTTCATAAATTTAAAAACAGGGTGCTGAGATAGACTATCGATACTTCAAGAAGATGAATGGAAATTTTGATTTCCTACAGTGACTCCAATTTGCCAATACTCTGATTTATTTTGTTTTGAGTTTTGTCAATTCTTTGATAATTCTGATTCTCTCATACTTTTCAGAAACACTTAATTGACATCAGACATGATTTTGATGAATCAATTACCAGGAGAAATTTATTAATTATTCCTCAACACTGTAGTTCAATGGGGGGAAATATTTCAAAATATGAAATCCCAAATAAATAGATAGATAAATAAATGAAGAATAAGAAGGAGGAGGAGGAGGAGGAGAGGAGGGGGAGGGGGAGGAGGAGAGGGAGGGAGAGGGGGAGGAGGAGGAAGAAGAGGAAGAGGAAGAAGAAGAAGGAGAAGGAGAAGAAGAAGAAGAGGAGGAGGAGGAGGAGGAGGAGGAAGGAGGGAGGGAGGGAGGGAGGAAGGAAGGAAGGAAGGAAGGAAGGAAGGAAGGAAGGAAGGAAGGAAGGAAGGAAGGAAGGAAGGAAGGAAGGAAGGAAATATAAATTCCCTGGTGATAAAAAGGTTTGGCATCTCTACCATGAAAACAACATAAGGGATAAAGAGGGTGTTGACCTGGCAATCAGGACCCTAGTCCATGCTCCATCACTTATTAAGTGGAACCAAAACAAAGTCCAACTTAAAAAAAAGACAAACAAACACATGCCAAACTTCTACTTTTTACCACATGGTGCAGAGCCCAAATTCAGCATGAACTTGAAAAAATCTCCATTTTTATCCTACATAGACAAAGATTTCTGAGGCAGTCAGAGAAATATTCCATCTCTCTTTTTCTGCCCATTTTCCTATATGCATTCGGAGAACACAACTCTCAGGAAATTTTGGGCTCTAAGTTGGTGGCAGATTAGCGTTGGCATTTTTGTGCTTCTAGCCAAGGGCAAAGAGAGGGGAAATTTCTGTAGCTTTTTGTTGTGTAGAAGCTATGGGTTTCAGTATATTTCATCAAACCTAAGTATTGAGGAAGTAAATAATAAGCAGGAAAAGATGCCACCTCAAAGCAGCTTTGTAGAGAATGTCAATATCAGTAGTCCTCTAAAAATTGTATGGACAAAGAAACGAAATATAATAGAAAATGTCATGAAAATATTACAGAAATTTTGGTAGTAGACTACCCTAAACATAAAGGATTAGTCTATTATAAGTGTCATTTTGAAATTGTAGAAAAGCAATTGCTTATTTAATACTTAATTCTGAGATAAGTAGATTACAATTGGAAATCAATTAAATTGGACACTAACCTCACACACTACAATAAAATTAATTCCAGATGGATCAAAGATTTAAATGTAAAAACAAAAAAAATGAAGTCACATAATAGCTATGAAGGAATGTTTATTCAGTCAAGTGTTGCTTAACTACAGAGATGCAGTCTGAGAAATGCATCATCGGCAATTTGTCATTGTGTGAATGTCATAGTCGTAGTCATGCAAACCGAGATGGTATAGATAACTACATACCTAGTCTATATGGTATAACCCATTGAGACCAGAGTCTTGTAAGCAGTCCATCATTGAACAAAACATCATTAAGTGATACACAAGACCATAAAATAATATATGAAATTCAACCACATCAAATTAGGAAAGTTCTACATATTATAATACCACAAACAAAATCAAAACACAAAGTATGAACTATATTATTTAAGACCTCACTTTTTTCATTATACAAGGCTTATTTCTTTAATCTATAGAGTTCCCACAAATCAGTATAATAGAAAAATTGACCAAAGTTATGTATAGTTAACAGAAAAGAAATTCAAATATCTCTTATTCACATGAAGATATCTTCATACTTATCTGTAAACATACCAATGAAAACCTATCCTAAGATGCCATGGTTTTTTGCCTGTCGATAACAAGGATAAACAAATCTGATAACACTGTTAACTAGGCTATGGATTACACAGTACTGGAATAGAAGTGAGTTGATAAAACCTCCATGAATAACAATTTCTAGCACATACTGAAACTAAAAATGTATATATATCTTGATAAAGCAATTTTATCTCTACCTGTAATACAGCAAAAGACATATGGGCAAAACAGAATGTGTACAGGAATATTCAATCAGTATTATTTGTTTTAGCAAAATATTGGACATAAACAAAATGTCCCATAATAGGTCTCTGGCTTATTATGATAATCCATCTATTCAAATACTCTGAAATGCACTTTGACAATCAAAAAGTATAAGGTAGCTTCTATGTATTGCTACAGATGGATCACCCAGATAGTTGTAACTTTAAAAATTAGGGATAGTATATATGACACACTAGCATTTGTGTTAAATTACAGACCTGTTTCCAAGGCCAAGTAGGAATAATAATTTTAAACTTCTTCCTTTCTTTCTTTTTGCCTTGAATCACCAAAAGTTGAGTACAAGTATATTTGATACTAAATGTCATCATTATAAATCATCTTTTAGGCATGGTAACAGAATGTCAAAAGTAAGCCAGCAGAATTTGTGTGGGTAGCTCCCCAGTTTCTTGTTACCTTTCCCTAGCAAATATTCTGGGAAATGAGGCACTTATTTGTCCTGAATTAAGTTTGCTTCACTATGATATCATTCCTTTTCCCTTCATCTAATAATCCCAACTTGACCTATAACTCAAACTGCATTCTTTCCCAACTGAAACTTCAAGTTTAAAAAACTGATATTTTAACCACACACAAAGAGCCTTCAACCTAAAGGTTAACTCTCATAAGTTTCTTAAGTATTTTTGAAAAACCACTTGGCTAAGTATCTGAGACTAGTTAGATTGCTATCCTACCTGCCTTAATTCTTTAGAAATGCAATATAGTGCAATAACTGGAACGACTTCCTGCCATTTATGAGCACACTTATTTTCAAAACCTATTTTCCAGGATGATTGCTGACTCCTTGCTAGCTATTCTTTCCTTTACTTATTAGAATCCTCCATTAGAATATGACTCAACAAAGTAATACAGCTACAATCTGTCTTTCACCCTTGATCTGTTTATCCTCAAATCTTCCTTCATCTACCAGGAAATGTCATCATTAAAATGAAAGTCCTGGAACACAGATAAGAAATGACACTTTCTAAAGATGTGAGCTTGCTACCAGGCCAACCCCTATACTTTGATATCTGATTTTATGTTCCATATCATGTACAGTAGACACCAATCTGTGACTGTCAAGCAAGAGACAAGTGTTGTCAGTCATCAGGAGAAGTCCAAACACTTTTGCCCACTGCATTTTCATATTGGGGTTACCAAGGAAAACCTTAGCCAGCCAAGTACAGGACAGAACAAGGTTTAACTCACATAGAGAAGGGGCAGAGTAAGACCTGCTTCAGCAGTCAGTCCCCCATGGCCAGTGGGCTCCTCCAGGCAGCCAATGCAAGGCAAGTGGCCTTCATGCAACCCTTCTGTGCTTCAGATTGAAGGACTCCATCCCCTTCTCTAGGGGACGGATAGAGTAGCTGTCAAGTGCCACTTGACACAGGTTTAAACAGAATAAAAGGTTACACATTAAATGTGAAACAAAAAAAGATATCCTCACACTAGGTGACAAGCCCAGCATAAGCTGTGGGGACTATCTCTTGGTAAAAAAGTGTTCCAGGCCCAAGGCCTTTCTCACATAACCACGTGGAGGTGGAAAGACATCATTCCTGAGACAGCCTCTTCCAGTAGTGACCCTAAAACTCATGATGACTTTCTCCTAAGAAAGGGCCTCCTAAACAGACCTTGTCTTTTTAGAAGATTCTGCACCTCTACAGATAGATACAAATCTACTTATCTCAACAAACATAATTTGGGAATTAAAAAATTATTAATATTTTGAATGTTTTCAATGGAATATTACTCAGTTATTAAAAAAAAAGAGATGAACTGTTGCCATTTTTGACAACATGGATGGAACTGGAAGGGATTAAGCTAAGTGAGGTAAGTCAGGAGAAAGACAAATACCAGATGATTCCACTCGTATATGGAATATAAAGAAACAAACAAAAGCCAAACAAAGGAACTGACAAAACTAAACCAAAATAGACCCTGGAAATAAATATGACTGTGGAATTGAGGCTACTAGAAAAGGGAGAAGGGTGGGCTGGGAGCAAGCGAGGGAGGGGACACAAGGACACAAGTGGCATTGCTAGGCCTTAGAATATTCACAAATTTAACATTAATAGAACATACTAAACTGTTTCCTAAAGTGTTTGTGCTAATTTACTCTCCTGCCTGAAGTCTTCTATCCATTTCAGTGGAATTTTTCAATTCGTATAATATATGCTTGTTCTCTTCATCTTTTTTGACATCCCCTCCTTTTACCACTGTTTTCCTTTTTTAATGTTCTGTAGTTCTATGCAAAATGATACTTAGCATTGGGTATGTCTTGCTGAAATTTTAATATTTTATAAACAAAATTGGATCTTTTAAAAATATGCTACTAAAGTACATACATTGAAAATACCTTCTGCTCAGTGACTTGCCTTTATATATATTTTTTTAGCAGAGCCTTAGATAAGCAGAAGTTCTTCATTTTAAAGTGATCTAGCTGATCAAATATTTCCTCTACAAATAAGGGTGTTTTATTCTGTTTAGTAAATATGTCTTTAGCCCTGAGAACATGAAGAGATGTCCTAGGTCATCTAATGGAAGTTTTCTTGCTCACCTTTCACATACAGATTTAAAGTTACATGAATTGATTTTCATGTGTAATATGAGGCAGGAAATCAGTTTCATTTATCCCAAAAGGATATAAAGTGGAATAACAAGTTTATTTTAATTTCACTTCAATTGAAATTAAATTGCAGAATATTTTCATCTTCGATTCATTTAAGATACCATCTTTATCAAAAAATATGTCATAGATGAATGTTTATATGAAAATACAAGTCTCTTTTTTCTACTCTGTTTGATTTATTCATCTCTCTGGGTACCATTATTACATTGTATAAGTTACTCTAATCTTATTATAGACTTGTATAAATTACTCTAATCTTATTATAAGGACTTGATAAACATGCAATATAACAATTTACTTTGTTCATCCTCTTCAACAACAGTTTGATTATTCTTGGCCATCTAAATTTGAAGCCAGCTTACCAATTTTCACCAATAGAAAAAAAATCTGAGTTTTGAGTGAGATTAGATCTACAGAACAACTGAGAAATAATTTATATCTGTCAAACACTGAGTATTTTGATGCATCACTTAAGTGTTCTCAATTATAGTTTATAATTTCCTGTGTAGATGTCTTAGACACTGTGGTACCAATGGGCAAAAGTTTGAGAAGCATCTGGATATTTTCATAGTATCAAAGTTTTTCCCCAAGATGTTTACCCATTACAAAAGGAGAAATCTCATAGCACACACAACTAAGTGATGAAGGTTAGCATCACGTATGACAGGACACATCAACCTTATGCATCTGCTGATTCGGGATCATTTCATACCAGTATGATGCAGAGAAAAGAGTGCAGTGTCACATTTGTGATATTCTTGCATTAATATAATCATCAGAAAACATCAGACGAACTAAATTTCTATGAAATAACTGAACAAAGTAACATCAAAAGTGTCTAGTTCATAAACAAGGAGACTGAAGAACTATTGCAGATTAGGTGAAACTGAAGAGACACAGCAACTAAACACAGTAGGGGGGCCTTGGTGTAATCTTGAAATGGAAAAGAACATTAGGGGTAAAACTGGTAAAATTTAAATAAGAACTATGATTAGTGAGTAGTATTGTCCAGTGTCCAATATTTGTTCTAGTAATTGTACTATGGTTATAAAAGTTGTTTATTTTAAGGAAAGATGGATTAAAATATTTGTGAACACTGTAATATTTTGCAACTTTTCTGTAAGTCTAAAATTATTTCAAAATCAGTATCTAAAAAAAAATAATGGTAAAATAAAGCTACACTGTCTCAGGAAATAAGTGGAGTCTTCTTTACTTTTTTATATTCCCTGGAAGAATTTGTATAAGGTTTATATTTCTTCTTTTTTTTAATATTTGGTAGAATTCATCATTGGAGTCATCTGGATTAGAGTTTTCTTTGTGGAATAGTTTTAAATTATGAATTCAATTTAATTAATTATAAAACAGTCAATATTTTCTAATTTTTCATATGGCTACTTTTAATTTACCTAGGATTTTATACACCTATCCATTTCACTTATTTTTGGCAAAATGATTTCTGAAGTACCTTATCTTTTTACTGGCTATAAGATCTGTAATGATGTCATCTTTTTAATTTCTTTTTTTTTTTTTAAGATTTATTTATACAAGCTGGGGCACAGGCCAGAGGCGTGGGGCGGCGAGAGGGTCTACCAGAGACAGAGTAGGGAGCAGAACAGGCAGGTCAGAAATACACTGCTGAGGGGAGCAGCGGGCGAGGCAGGAGAGGTCTGCCGCACCACGTGGGACTCTCCCGGGCTGGGCGTCGAACCCGCTTCGCGGGCTGCTGACAGCTCCACAGCACAGCACTCAACCGCTGTGCCACCAGGGAGGCCATTTTTAATTTCTTTTTACTACTAATTCTTTCCATGGCTTTGCCAACTTTTGTTGGTCTTTTCAAATAAAGAATTTTTAAAATTTTTAGGAGCTGTTTATTTTATATTTTTCTCTTTTACTAATTTATTTTTTCATATTTATTATCTTATATTTTGGCATTAATATTTGCTTCTTTTACTAACCTCTAGAAATAGATGCCTAGCTCGTGGTTTTATAGCCTAACTTATTTTCTGATGTATTCATCTAAGGCTATAAATTCTCTAGGTGAACTTTAGTTGTAACTCTTAATACTTGTTGTGATGCTTTCATTAAGATTTAGTTCAAATATTGCCTTACTGCCTCAGAAACGTACCATTCAACACAAGCCCGGTTCCTGAAAATATGGCCATTGGAATCTATAATACATTTTGTCAGGCAGAGCAAGGACACAAAAAGATTCTGCCCTCAGAACTCTTTTTGAAAAGGTAAGATGTAAAAAACGTCAACATAAAATCATGATATACTTGAAATATGGTAAATTACACAAGTGGTACAGACAGGAAAAAAAAAACCTGATGACAGTGGTTTAGAGAATTGCATGCAGAATATGGCATTTGGCTTAACTCGTACTTATGGGAAGGATTTAGATTGAGAGGAGGAATAAGGGAGATGAGGGTGAGCAAAGACTTGGTGAACAGAAAGTTCAAAGGCTATTGGGGAAACAATGAATAAATCAGTTGGGCTTATTGAAGAATTTGTAGTGAAATAAAAAGATTAAAATTGAAAAAAATAGGCTTGTCACATATCATTTTGAATATGAAGTTAATAAACTTGATTTTATAGAGAATAGACAACCATTGAAAATGTTTAGATTGGCAATTGAAACAAAGAATAAGTATTGTAGGAATATTTGTCAGTAAACTTGAGCTGGGTGTACTGAAAGGGGAAAAAGTTAAAAGCAAAAAAGGAGAAATGTGCACTGAGGTCTTACTTGGGATAAAAACAGTTGTAATTAGGTCTCTAGAACTTGCCAGGGATGTCTCTTAATTCCCACAGTCACATCAGCTCTAGTGAATAAAGACATAAGTATTTCTCCTATCATATCAAAAAAATTATGCATCTGATTTCAGGCTATACAGAGAATTAGAAATAATAGTAGTAAACTTCAACATATGTTTATATGCTTTTTCTCACTTTTTCATCTTTGGAGAAAACAGTTCGTCCAATTTGGGGTGTTACTTCTGTTATTTCAGTATGTATGTGGGTAAATTGTTGCAATTTTCATTTTGCCAACTGCTTTGGGCAAGAGATAGCATATTTCATGTCCACCTGATGCCATCCACATTTGTATAGATCCCAACCCCACAGTTTAGCAATGAGCCAAAAACATGCCACATCTGCATGATGCTAAAGGTCATTCCCTTGAAATGTATCATACTAAATGGAATTTTATTTCTTGCCAAAAACTTTGTGGGCTTCTGTCACAACATTTATCTTCCTTCCATCAACAGCAGCAGCACAGCAGCACCACAGTACCTCATGGCTGGCCTGGGATGATATCAGAGACGCTCCAACAGCCTCCTCTGGGTTTTTACCATAGGCCTGGAACCTCCAAACCACAGTTCCCATGTCCCCTATCTTCTCATCATCACAGATCAAGATTCATTTTCTTTACAATCTTTGTCTGGTCACTGGCAAAATCATGAACTAAACTCTCACCACAATAAAATTTTATATTTGAAAATGTCTGTTTCACTTGCACTGGTTGATTCTATCATCTCTTTTAGCTTAGAAACACTTTATGATCTGTGAGTGTTAAAAAAAAAAAAAGGTCTCACACTGGCCAAGCCCCATTCTTTTATGATACATGAATTTCATATGAAGTATATAGGACTTCACCTTGCTCCTTTTAACTTTATCTTCTTTTTCTTAATCTCACCCATGTATCACTTTAATGGGCTAATATAATCAGAATAGCTCCTAGAATTATGAAGACACACTAGAAAACACTAACAATGCTGAGGAAACCAGGATCCTTCAAACACTTATATACTCCAATGTTGTGCTAAAAACAGCTGCCTGAAAAAGCCACACTATTCTTACTGCTCATGGCATCAACCACAAAAATGCTGAAGTCTCTGTAAAGAGAGCTTGTTCAGAGGATGGGACTATGCTCCACTCCACTGGTTTCTCTGAGGAAGGACTTTCCCTATGCACTTCTGCCTTCTTGGCCTATCTTTTACTTTTTACCATGAAGATAGAGTGAGTTACCTGAATTGAGGAGTGTGGGAGAGGAACTGGGCATGAACAACTCCGAGGCTTTCCATCTTCCTCCTCTTCTCGCAAGCCAGACATATGCAGGGAGAGCATCCTCCAAGACAGATTTTACAGGGAAGACCCCATAGAGGTCAGCCTGCAGATGAGCAGCATTGCCAGAGACTGAATGGGGCAGTCTCATTCCAAGAATTCAGTATTAGTATGGAGCTACCCATTTTGCCATACACGAAGTTCAAACAGCTAAACACTTGGTTTCCATCTGGTTCATGTCATAAAATTAGTCAATAAAGGCGTGTGCTCATGGATCCCCATCTAACCTCAACAATGCTACAAGGCATTTGGCTGGCATTGGTAGAAGTTCGTAAGATCCTAACGCTACACTGCTCTCTATGAATATGGGCATAGTGAACGTCTATTTTCTCCCTGAAAGCCTGTGCTAGAGTTAGCACTTGCACTGGCCACTGTGGTTCGCTACACTTCTGTCTCCAAGAAATTGCCAAGTTCCTCTCACTCAACTACCCTGTGGCTTCAAGCCACAGACAACCTCAAAGCTCACATGGCATCCCACTCTAATCAACTAATGCCTTCCTTCCTCTGGGCAAGTCATTTTCCAGCCCACTAAGTTGCATTTTTGTAGCCTCTTTCTTTCAAGTAGCTGCCAGAGTGTGGGCTTATCACAGTAGAGTACTTTTTATGTCTCAAAGGAAAGGAGTCCCTAAATGCACATTTGGAACTGCTCTAGATGTTGACAATGTCGCTATCAATCTAGAGATTACAAACCAAAAGACCCTCTTCTAACAAACTGGCCTGATTGAATCAAATGAGAATGTGACAAATTCATTCTCAATGTAGCATATTGCAGCTTTAGGACCTTATTTTCAGATAACACAGAGCGCCTCAAAGACAAGTCAGAAAAGTAGACACAAGTGAAACCTACTTTCATTAGTTCTCTTCTCCCACCTCCACTCATACCCACCTAGTTTCCAGGCCTTTATTTCTTCTTCCATGCCCAGATTGACTGATGTATATAGAAATAGAATCTCCCAACTTTCTCTCACTGAGACTAACTGAGCTTATTATATAATCTTAGCTCTTGTTCCAAGAAAACCAAGATCAATCTCAAAAAGCAGTCTTCTGAACTTGGCAGACACTTGTGTGGGAAAGTCTTTAAACAAAAACAAATTTGTTCACGTACTGGGACAAGAAACTTAGAGAACAGATAAAATGTTCCATGAGCCAACTCTGCCCCCAGCTTCAGCATTCACACTTTTCTCAGCCAACAGTCCCTTTTCCATTCTATAGATGAAGTCAACTCATCGACTTGTCATGATTGGGTCAAATGTCTTTTCTAAAGAGCCAAAAGGATATCAAAACAATCACAGAGAAAATCCTTAACTGCAGGAAACTCAGGCTATGCTGCATGAAGAAAATATCTGATCAACAAAAGGAATAAAGACAGATAGTCACTTCCAGTCTATGTCACCAATTAATGTTCCTCTGGCCACGTTCCCCTTCTCTTCAAGACTACAGAGAGAAAGGTTCCTCTGTCTTTGTTACAGTGAATGACAACATGACAAAACTAAGTTCTGTTTCAAAATAGAAATACAAATAAAGATTAGTGTCCCCAAGGAAGGAAGTTGCTTTTCCTTTCCCAAGCAACAAGTGAAGTAGACAGGGAGAAGAGGGTTCTGGGGAATATCAAAACAGCTGTAGCTCCTTAGGCAAGGGAACACTACATTGTTCGGGGATAGCCTTGTGACAAGGAAGGAGATACTGTTAAGAAAACTGTATTTTTAAGGAGCAAGGCAACCAGAAAGCAGAGTAAATCCCTTTCTATCCCGTGGGACACATTGGAGGATCACAGCAACCCAGGCAACACTGTGGTTTAATTTACTATTCTAGAGGTAACTTAGCCCTCTAGGATCTGTGCTTGTACCCACCTCTTCTTCCTCTGGATTCTGAGAAAACAGACGTTTTAAAATATCACATGGGAGTCAGAACAGAAGATGCCAGAATGTCAAACTCTTGAGCACAGTACTGCACATTTTTGGTACAGTGGATTTAATTGGGTTATTTTTCTCGAGAGTTGACAATTGAGATCGCACCCTTGCTTATTTACACTGCCTTCTGAACAGGCGATCTCTTTTTTCCCTCAGAAGTCTCTTTCTCCATCTATAAAAATCAACAATAATAAAGATCAAGTCCAGTGGCATTCCAACCATGTATTGATAGAAACCTCTTTTTCCAGAGTCTCAAACTCTGTGATCCACAAGTCCCAGCAACATGTAGCTAGCTAATAGTTAAACTTATCTTCTGCATATCAACAATCATGTGGAAATGAGTCCCAGTATCAATATAATCCAGGGCCACAATGCAAGTGATGCTGAAAATGGTATTAAATAACTAGGTGATCACCATTAATGTGAGTCGTTTTGTTACATCATTGATGAGGTTTCTCTAATGACTCATTTCTCTGAGACTGGACCCAGAGCTGTTATCCACTCATGTCTCATAAAATAAGCAGGTGGCAAAAGCTGATAATACTTGGTGGGTCCTCAGATAATAAGAACATTCTTTTGTTTTCTGTGAATCAACTCATATCTCCAAAGATAAACTCATCTATGGTAATCAGTTCCCTGAAAGCTTTTCACAAAGTACAGGACAAAAATGTATCCAGTGGAGCTTGCAACGTAGAACTAGTATTTTCCTCACAATGGCATACTTCATCTCATTGGCAATTATGAATTGCTTATTATGGAATAACTTCTCTTGTATTTCATAGAGTTCAAAAAAAAGAATTATTTTTTTCAGAAACTTGCCACAAGACAAATAAAACCAAATTTATCAAAGTTCCTCAACTATAATCTAAGCCACAAAATCCCCATACTGGAAAGGACCTTGAAAGGTCATCTAGTTCCTTTTCAGGCCTTCAGAAAAGACCACAGAACTGTCCTTAATGAGGGGAAATACAAAGCCCTGCATTCTAGTCCTATCTCAACCACTAATCCATTTGACCTGGAACACATCACATTGTATCCCTCAACTTTAATGTCTTTATATATGATGAGATCATTGAATCAGATTACATCTAAGGCCCCATCCAATGTGACTATCCTTGATTCTATAAACTCAGGCAACTTTTAAAGTTGATTGAGAGAGTCAATACCCTGCTTTGGCAATATAAGCCAAGACTTTATAGCTTTCAAATTAGAGGAATACTGTCATAGCTGACATCTGGAGAAATTTTAAGGTATACCGAAGTCAAGCTTCTACATAACCATTAACAAGTGAGAATAATTTTCTATTCAGGACAATCTAGGACAGTGACAGGATAAGAAGACAGAAAATGTGTCACCATTTGCTTTTGTTGTATGCAATCCACGACATGATTGGAGAGCAGATGAATAGCTTACCTGCCTAGGAAGCAGCTCAAATCTCTCCCCCGAGGATCCTTTGATGAATTTCATGATGAAGTTACATACACTAGAACAAATAATATAAATAATATTATGAGAGACAATATTACTAAATAATAATAAAACATACAAATAATATTATTTATATACTACATTGATGTTTTATATACTAAGTCGAAATTAGAAACTTATCAGATGAACATGTTATAACTTTTTTATTACTAGATTGGACATCTTATAATAAAACTGAAAGAGTTGAATAACTCTAAAAATGAACACATTTTTAATTTATAAGAACTAAAGTATATTTAATTCTTATTCTAAAGAATAAGTAACATTGGTTTACAATGCTCTATATGATTTAGGAATATAGGTTCTCACCATATCAGATATATGTTACTACACCACATTTACCACCAATACCAATAACCCTCTACCTAGTCCATTGGCACCCTCTCCACCTTGCTCCCCTCCACCTACCCTCCATTTCTGGTGAGGGCTTTAAATATTTGGACTAGCAATTTTTCACTACATATTTCCTAAATGTAAATCAGATAATGTATGATGAATGCATTTACATTCTGCAGGAGTGAAAGAATTCACGTAAATGAAAAAAAATACCTCCCCTCCCAAAAAGACAATTTATGTAAAGAAAAATTTCAGATAATGAATGAAGTTTAAAAGTCAAAACATAAATATGGAGAATTCCAATCTAACATGGCACATGATTTGTGGCACTTAATTAAGCCTAAGTGTCTCATAAAAATAACTTTGAAGACAATCCTAGTTTAAGGAAGATATCCTATGGAAGTGTGTAAGATTGCTCAAAGATAAACACATAAATAAATTCACTGGAGCATTTTGTATAAAAATAACAAGGAGGTACCTAAATGTTTAATAAAAACCAAATACCTAAACAAACTATGTAATACCAATAAAATGGACTAATTTGAGCTCCTTTATAAATATTAATGTCCATCTATATTGACATAAAATTGCTAATTGCCGACCACTAACTTTTTTTAAAATGTTGGAACAAAATCTGTTGTATAATCCCTCATAAGAGTAATAATAGTAAAAACATGTATATGTTTGATAAGGCAAAGAAAAAGTCTGAATATTTGTCAGAATTATTGTATCGATCATATATTGGACTGTTGCTTCACTTTTCACTTATTCATTTATTTTAACAGCTTTATAAGATACAATTTCCAAACCATAAAGTTCACTTATTTAATACACACAATCCAATGGTTTACAAAGTTGAACAAATGTGACCACAATCTAATATAGAACATTTTGTCAGCATCAAAAGAAACCCCATAACTACTAGCACTCACTCTCCACCCTCCCTCCCCCTACTGACCTAGCAATCACTAATATATTTTCTATTTCTATGGATTTGTTTAGTCTGGACATTTCATATAAATGAAATCAAGCAATATGTGTTTTTTTTGCTTCTGGCTATTTGTACTTAGAATAGTGTTTCCAAGGTTCATCCATGGTGTAGAGTGATATCTCATTCATTTTACGCCTGGATAAATCTTTCATTATGTTTCTCCATTTGTCAGTTAATAGACATTTGGGTTGTTTTCACTTTGGGGTCATTATGAATAATGCTGCTATGAACATTTGGGTATGTTTTTGTGTGCATTTCATTTCTTTTGGGTAGATATATAAGAGTGGATGTATAAGATGGATAAGATGGATAATTGTTGGGTCATATGGTAACTCCATTTAATTTTGAGGAAACACAACACTTACCATGGAAAGTATATATTCCCATCAACAATGTATGAGGATTCCAATTCTCCTGCAGCGCTTGCTCTTGTGTTTTTCATTATTGCCACCCTACTAGATATGAAATGGTATCCACTCTAGTTTTTATTTCCATTTCTCTGATGAATAACTATGTCGAGTAGCTTTTTATTTGCTTACTGACTATTTGTATACCTTAAGAGAAATGTTTATCGAAATCTTTTGCCCATTTTTTAATTAGGTTGTCTTTTAATGTAAGAGTTCCTTATATATTCTGGATATAAGCTCCTTATTAGATTTATAATTTGCAGATATTGTTTCTCTTTCTGTGGATTCTTTTCATTTTCTTGATAGTGTCCTTTGCAGTAAAAGTATTTTTTAATTTTAATAAAATCCAACTTAGTTCTTTAAAAAATATTTTTGGTGTTATAGCTAGAAACCATTGGCTATTCCAAATTATACTCTTGTTTTCTCTTCAGATCATATAAATCTTTCGCCTTTTACCAAAGCCATAAAGACTTACATTTTATTCTCTAAGTTTTATAATTTTATTGCATACGTTTGGATAGTGAATATTTTGTCTTATTTTTGTCTTTGCCTTATTCTAGATATTAGAGAAAAAACTTTCAGGTTTTCAACATTGATAACAGTTAGCCTTAGACATTTGATATATGGTCTTTACTATGTTGGGATAAGTTTCTTCTGATTTGTTAATAAATTTATCATGAAGGTTTATCATGGGATTTATCATGATAAATCATATTTTATTTATCATGAAGGTTTATTTATCATGAATAATTTTATCATGAAGGTTATAGATTCTTTTTCAAATGTTTGTTATGCATCTATTGAAATGATTGTGTGTGTGTGTTTTTTAAATCTTTCATTCTGTTAATGTGGTAAATCATATTGATCTATTTGTCCATTGACCATCTATGACCACGTCTATTTGACCATCCCTGTTTCTCTGAGACAAAGTCCATTTGGTCATCATGGTATAAGAGCCTTTTAATATGCTGCTGAATTTTAGTTACTAATATTTTGTTAAGGATTTTTGTGGCCATGTTCATCAGGGATATTGACCTAAAGGTCAATATTAACTATTACATTAGCTTACTTTTTCTGCTTTTTATTTAAGTAACATTACATTATAACATTAAATAGGCTTCAGGAATGCATCGTTATAAATCAACATTTATAGATAATACATCATGCTCACCACTAAAAGTCTAATGCCATTCTTCACCAGACAACTGACCCCTTTTATTCAACTTACCCACTCCCTTTTATTCTTCCTTCTGGTAGCCACTAATTTGGTCTATCTAGTCATTTAAAAATATTTTATATGTAAAAAAAAATTCATTTATGTGTTATCATTTCTGGTATTCTTTACTCTTTTATTGAGTCAGGATTCTCATCTGTTATCATGTTGCTGCTGCTTGAATGACACCACTAATCATTTGCAAGTGTGCAGGTCTGATGGTGACGGACTCTTGCCATTTTTATATGTGGATTTGAAAAATATTTTTGCTGAGTTAGAACTATAAGTTGACCATTATTCCTATCAGTATATTAAAGATACTGCTCCATTGTGGTCTAGCTTTCATTATTTGTGATGAAAATCTGCTTTACACTTATTTTTGTTCTAAACATAAAACATCTCGTTTTTCTGTGTTAGAGATTTTCTCTATGTCACTGGTTTTAAGCAATTTGATTATGAGATGCATAGTAGTCATTTTCTTCATATTTTTCTGTCTTGGGGTTTATTTAGTCTTCTGGATCTGCCATTTTTAATTTTTACCAAATTTAGAAATTTTTCAGTCATTATTTCTTCAAATACTTTTTCTACTAATGCCCTCCATCTTTCAGAGACTTCAAGTTCATGGCTGCTAGGCTGCTTAACATTGTCTCACTACTCACTGATGCTCTGCTCATTCTTTGTAGCATATTTTCTTTGTGTTGCATTTTGTATAGTTTCTTCTGCAAGGTTTTCAATTTGACTAATCTTTTCTCCTACGATTCCTTTATGCATTCATCCCATAGTGTATTTTTTATCCTAGATATTGTAGCTTTCATCTAGAAACATTTGATTTTTGTCTTTTTCATCTCTCTGCTTAACTTGTTAAATTTTTCATCAAGCTTCTTGAACATAGAGGATATAGTTATAATAACCATTTTCTTACTTTATTTATTAATTTTATCTTTTAAGTCAGTTTTGACTGTTTTCTATTAGTGTGGAAGGAATGAAGGGGTGAGAGAAAGATACTATCTCCCTGCAGTGTTCCTTTATAGATTACCCATTGCTACAAAAGTAATTTTGTGCATGTAAGAGACTATTGTTAATAGCACTGTCTTTTAAATGAGAGAAAATCCAGATGCCAGACAGACAAGGCCTCTGCAATCATCACTGTGTGGCCTGGTGTAGTGAAACCCTAGAGATGGGCTGGATGTGTGTTAGACACAGCCCGAGAAAGGAACCTCAGAGTGTGAAGTCCCAAGTTCTGGGAGGACTTGCCTGGATGACATCAAGTCAAAGATCTCAGGACCTTCCTGGGTAAAGGACAAACAACACTGATGAAACTTAGGCATTGCTTTGTGTGAATACAATAGCAGCCCTGCTGAGAAGCTGTTGGGGCATCAAATGCCTCATTCCCTTAGAAAATTGAACACTTCCGAAGCTTTCAACTAATCTCTAATAGCCCCCAAACTGTGGTTGCTGGGTCCTTGATTCATACAAGTAAGAGAGTGCAACAGTTTTAAAGAAAAAACTATCTTGGCCTGAGAATAATTTCTTTCTTGTGAAGTTGAAGACAGTTTATTATGGGTCTGTTTAGTGTCACAGTCAAGGGAGGGAAGGCATAAAAGGCTGATCCAAGAAGCCATCTTGCTCTACGGAGTGATGAAGTACATTTTTGTGTGCTGAGGCACTCTTATGGGTTAGATTTCTTTGCACAATAAGCCCAAGTAGGCAGGTACATGAGTAGAATGGTTCACTGAGAGATTATTAGTAAAACCAGAGGCTTATCTGGCTTTGTGTCTCCAGGGGAGATGCAAAAAGAGGGAGAACTAATCCACTCCAAGAAGAAGAAAGGGATGGCGCCTTATCCCTAATTTGATATATCACTCATATAGTGGGTGGGAAAGTTCTTTCAAGTTCTTTTGGCCTGGGCAGTAAATTATTTCTCATGTCTCTGTTTTGTAGTGGTCAGAGAGCTGTGAGTCATATGGTGACTCACAGTTTCATCATCAATATATATTTTGGGGTGCTCACCGGGTACTGGGTTCACTCTGATAAGAAAAGCCAGCCTTTGTTGTGACTGAGTCTTTTTCCATGCAGTGTGTTTTCTGTGTTTTCTTAGCTGTCACAGTCATCCTGATGGTGTCATACCAGAATGACAGAAATGTAAAACACTCTTTGAAACTAGGCAGACAAGAACATTTTGAATTGGGGGAATTTAAAAATGCACACCCACATGGTAGACCTGACATATGTATGTAAAAGCATTTTCATTTTTATCTTGCTTTAACAAAAGCACATTGATGCCCTGCTTCGGGAAAGTAAACCGTATTCTGCTACTCAACAGCTATGTGACTTTGGGACTTGTCTCTAAACTTCTAAGTTTCCTCATTGACTGTTTACTCCTCCAATTCTATAATAATACATCAGCTTCAAATAAAGCCTAGGGCCTCCCTGGTGGTGCAGCGGTTAAGCGCTGTGCTGTGGAGCTGTCGGCAGCGGCAGCGCAACTTCGACACCCAGCCAGGAAGATACCCACATGGTGAGGCAGACCTCTCCTGCCTCGCCCCCTGCTCCCCTCAGCAGTGTATTTCCTTCTATCTACCTGTGCTGCTCCCCACTCTGTCTCTGGTGAACCCTCTCGCCACCCCATGCCTCTGGCCTGTACCCCAGCTTGTATGCATAAATAAACAAAATCCTTAAAAAAATAAATAAATAAAGCCTAGATGTTAGCAGAACAAATAACTCCCCAAAAGGCCTTCTTGGGCTATGTCTCCCTCAACCCAGACTATGCTCCCTGGAAATTACTCAGAAATTGGGGAGAATTCACACAATATGTTGACATTAGCAAGAAATGGGCTACTGGAAGTATACACTTCCACTCAGGAACATAATCCATTCAATAGACATTTATCCACATTTACTATGTACCAAGCATTATTCTGGATGCTGAGGATCCAGCAATGTCAAACAGAAAATGTCTCTCCTCTCATGGAGTTTATATTATAATGTTGGAAGATGTATGATAAACATTATAAATAAGTACATCATTTAGGTGTGTGGGGGAAAAAAGGAGGGCTGGTGTATTAGCAGGCTGGAGTTTACAATAGTAGGTCCAGTCTTGGATTCACTGCAAAAATGACACTTAAGCAAAGACTCAAAAGAGTTGAGAGGGGCCTCCCTGGTGGCACAATGGGTTAAGTCTCAGCACTATGAAACTATCCAGAGTCACTGCAGCATGAGTTCGATACCCGGCCAGGGAGATTCCCACATGGCACTGCAGACCTCTCCTGCCTCGCCCACTGCTCCCCTCAACAGTGTACTTCAGTCACTCTGCCTGTCCTGCTCCCCACTCTGTCTCTGGTGAATCCTCTTACCACCCCACACCTCTGACCTATACCCCAGTTCGTGTACACATTAATAAATCAATCTTAAAAAATTTAAAAAAAGGAGTTGAGAGATTGAAGATAAGGAGTGATCCAGGGAAAGGCAAAAGCCATACAGTGGCCAAGGGATGGAATTATAACTGGCTCATTGGTGGATCAAGGGAATTTATGGGGAGTGAGAAGAGAGAAGGCCAGAGGTTATAGAGAGCCAATGCATGTAGAGCTTGTGGAGAGGAAAATTAAGGGAGGTGGCAAATTTGGAGTCTCTAAACCCACTTAGGAGACTATTTCAATAACCCAGAGGAGAAATTATGTTTGCTTATGCCAGGGTAATAGCAGAGAGGTATGAGAGATGGTTAGATTCCAGATGTAATTTGAAAGTAGGTCCGTTAAGGTCCTCAGATTGACTGAATGTGGCATGTGAAAAAAAAAAAAGAATTGTGCGTGACTTCAAGATTGAGGGCCTCTTTGAAGTGAATGTGCTTTAGGGGTTTTAATATGAGACATGAAGATCCATGTGCTTTATGCCCACTCTCAAGGGTCCATCTAATGCTCTTTATATATTTGTCCCCATCATCTACTCTTATTCCCTCCAGGACTCTGACCAGTGAACCAAGTCACTCACCAAAGCCCAGCAACCTTGTCTATCTATACTACAGGACACTTCTCCCTGTTAGGTTACAGTCATGTGAAGTCAATATGAGCCCACACACAGTTTGATGACTGAGGCAAAAAAAATGGCCAAAGGCATCTGAGAGATTAAACAGAGGACCTGCGGTAAAGAGTGGGTTATGGCTAAATTTATGATAGAGGCCATACCACACAGGCTATTGAGACAGCATTGTGCCAGAGATGAAAAGGACATCCACCAAAGATCCTGAACATACCGATGAACTGTGTAGCTCATGAAACTTGGTGTTGCTTCACTTTGAGAAGAGGACGGATATTTTCTTGCTTGTTTGAGAGGTATTACATTATATTCAGGTAGAATGAGAGTTTGGGTTAGCATATAAGTAGATTTTGGATCACCAAAGGGATGGGTAATGATGGTTACTTAGCAAATTTTTTCTTTTTCAGATGCTCAGTGTCTGAATCCCTTAATACATGTGCAAAATTTGTGATTGTGCGATCTTGGTGGGAGGCAGAGTCTTCTTTACCTCAAAAGAAACTGAAAATGCCAGATACTTTTTTCTCCCTTTCCCTTATTTGAGGATGTGTACACTTAGCTCAGTAAATCAGATGTTCTTGCTTATTTGATTCTTAAGAAAAATCGGCAAGTAAGTAATCAATTAATTCACTGATAAAACTGGCAGATCTAGTTTTCAAGAGCAGCAAAGTTGATGACAATATCGCCTTTCAGGAGGTGGGAGTAGAAACACCATAACTGAGCAATTGTTACATATTACTAGATAGACTCCAATCTGGAATGTGTTTCCTGCTCCCTGGATTTCTATAGCTCCTACTTATTTTCCAAACCTGATTCTTCAACCTTCCTATTGAATCTTCCTGAGAACCAATGATATTCTTCCAACAAATTTCTTTCTTTTTTTTAACTTTAGAAAAATTGGTTACTATTATACATAACAAAAACCCCTGCCTGGCACACTGGCTGTTATATATATGATGTGTATTTATTCATTATATTTGCTAATCAAATCCGGATTGTTTTTGAAGAAATAGCCATGACCTCAGGTCCAGGAAAGCCACTCACAATCCCTCCTAATTCAGTTAAGAATGACTACATGACATAGTTCTGGCTAGTCAGTTGTAATCAGGAGTCTGTTAATAGTTTGATTAGATATATCTTGTGTGCTTCCCCATATTCTCTCAGTATCCTGCCCCCCGTATCCTCAACTTGTTCCATGTCAATTGTTGCTGTGGTGTAAACTGTCCTGTGTGACATTATCCTTCCTAAATCCAACATATGGGATCTGTGGTTCTGGCTCTTCCTGTCAATCGCAAGCTCAGAAGAAGGATAATGAAGATTTCAAGAGATGGACATTGGCTTAACTAGTAGCTATTAAAACATAGCCAAGAATGGAAGGAGAATTTATATTCAGGTTTTCTCCTCTTTCCTATCTCTCATTGTTTTAAGTTCTCTTCTAAGACGTTGACTCCATAGAATTCTTATTGCTTCATAGATTAGTAGAGTCCATATTTTATGAAAAAAAAATGCAGGGAGGTAGGACAACAGATTTGCAGATCAAAAAATTATACCTTTATTCTATATAATTTTAACAAACATAATCTTCAATGCTCAGGATATTTCTTTATTTCTCAAATTTATATTAGAATTAACTAAAAGTTCCATAAGACAGACTGAGAAAAATCCAGCATTCCATTCCATTATCACCTTTCTCTGGACTATCCCAAAACCAATCCCTGCAAAGGATGTCTACAGAACTTTCTCTCCAAAATGAAAGAGAACCCTGCTGCAACAAAACCCTGGATCTCCTCTTGTGTCTTATTCTTCTTATCTGCAGAAGATTGTCATATAATCCTGACCTCCAGCTCATCAGAGAGCACCATGCTCTTCAAGAAAGAGGCCACTCACAGGCAATTTCACTATCTTACAAACTGGATACCCTTCATGGTTTTTTAGCCTCTCTATTCCCCCTCCAAATTCCAAGGATCCCAAAGACCTTACTTCTCTACATTGGCGCTCATGACTACAGGCCCACTGTCCTGTGTCAGAAACCCATTCGAGAATTGGGTCACTTTGCTGTTCAATTCCTCAAACATAAAAGATTCTTTTTCTTTCTCAAAGAGCAGAGAAACTGGGTCTAACCATTTAAACTACCTAGGGGTATCCAACAAATGGATGTGTCCAGGGTAGGCCCATGTGGCTTAAAACAACTTTTTACCCCTAATTACAGAGGTTCAAACTTGGGTAAACTTTTAATACCTCTTACTCTTAAAAGTGTGAATTATTACTTCTTATGGCTATCAAGGGAACTCTCAGTGTTCCTCTTGGCAAAATCTTTGAAAATAAAATGCAATTATTACATTTAATAGGTTCACTCCTACACACAAAATAATCATGATGAAAACTTAATGGAAAGAAATCATCTGTCCTATAATGAATTCCCTATTGATTTGTCCACACACACCAATTCTGAAAAACGGCCTCAAAATTTGAGACCTAGCTTCTGCCATCCATATGGGAAAATAACAATCTTCCAGTCATAATGTTGTGCCATGTTAATTTGTACCCTTAGGTACAGGTATTTGAGTCTGAATGTGGATAGCTGGTGCAAGCCTGGCCAGTCCAAATCATATTTTTGGGAACTGGAATTGAGACACAGAAATATAAAATATATAAATTCAGGCACTGTCAACAGCCAAATTTTATAACCTATGGACTAGATAATAAGAAGAATTGGGTCCACGGAGAGAATAGATACTCTCATTGTCTAATAATAAATTTCATATTTTGCTAAAGTTAATTTAAGCTGTTTTATGTCATTCACAATCGAGTTTCTTAGTGATGCACTTTCAAAATAGCAACAGAAGGTATAAAAAATTAGGGGGAAGGCTTAACAAAATTAGTGCCAGAAATGTAATGAAAAAATCTAAATTACTATATAAATTTTTTTTCCTTATTTAAAATGAGCTTCGTGTAGACACATACTAGGGACTGTTTAATTTTTTTCCCACACTGTCCGTCTCTGTCTTTTATGATGTTTTTGGACCATTCATACTTAAAGTGATTTTTGATAGAGTTGATTAAGATCTATCTCACATAACTTTTTCTATTTGTTGTATTGGTTCTTTGTTTCTTTTTATTTTAGCTTCTTTTAGTGGAACATCTTATATTATCCCATCTTCTCTCCTCTCTTAATATAATCAATTGTTATTCTTTTCTAATTTTTTTGTAGCCATCCTAGAATATGCAACTTACATTTGCAGCTAATCTAAGTTGACTTTCAAATAACATACCACTTCAAGGACAGTGCATGTATTTTATCAGACTATTTCCCAACGTTACAACATTGCTATCATTCATTTCATTTGTCAGTATCTCATAATTATTCAATACATATTACTGTGTTGGATAGTTGTCTATTAGATAAGTTAAGAATAAAAAATATGTTCTATTTTACCTGCATTTATTCCTTCTCTAATGCACTTCCTTTATGTTTCAGACTTAAGCCATTTTCTTACTTTTAGCATTTCTCGCAAAACAGGTTTACTAGTGACAAATCAATTTTTGTCTGAGAAAGTTTCTATTGGTCCTTCACTTTTGAAAAATAATTTCACTGGAATAGAAGTGTAAGTTGGCTTCTTTGGTTTCTTCCAAGGCTTTACATATTTCTTTCTACTCACTTGAATTATAAGAGAAGTTATATTCTTCTGTGATAGGCTTTATTTCCTTGTAACTAATTTCAAGATTTTTTCATTGTCTTAGGTTTTCTGTGGTTTCAATATGATATGCCTAGGTGTAAACTTTTTGGTATTTATCCTTCTTGGTATTTTCTGAGATTCCTGGATCTTTGGTTTGGTGTCTGTCATAACAGTAAATGCTTAATGATATTTTGGTCAACAATGGACCATGTATACAACACTAGTACCAATAGACTACATCATGCAGCCTAGGTGGGGAGGAGGCTATACCATCTAGGTTTGTGCAATTACATTCTATAGCATTTGCATAACAACTAAATTGCCAAATGGCATGTTTCCTAGAACATATCTCTATTGTTAAGCAACACATAACTGTAATTTTGCATAGTTCTCAGCCATTGTTACTTTAAATATTCCTTCTCTTTTCTCTCTTCTTCTGGTATTCTCATTACATGTATTATTTTTGGAATTGCCCCACATTTCTTCAGTATGTTGTCCCTTTTTTTTTACATTCTTTTTTCTTTTTGGCTTTCAGTTTGAGAAGTTTTTATTGACATATCTCCAAGGCTCACTGAATGTTTTCCCTAGGCTGTGTTTAGCCTACTGATAAGCTCATCAGTCATTCTTTTATTTCCTTTCTATGTTTTCTTGATTTCTAGCATTTCCTTTTGGTTCATTCTTACAGTTTCTTCTCACATTACCCATTTATTCTTGCATGTTGTTCACCTTTTTCATTAGAGTCTTGAGCATAGCTATTTTAAATTCTTGGTCTTATAATTCCAATTCTCTGCATCTCAGCCATATCTGAGTCTGGGTCTGTGGCTTTCTCTCTTCTGACATTTTTGTTGTTGCTATCTTCTAACATGACTTCTACATTTTGGGAAAGCCAGTTATGATGCCTCAGGTAAAAGAAAAGAGGTAATCTGGCCTTTAGTGTGAGGCCTTTATATAGCGAGGAGTTACACTGTTTCTATTGTTACTTTAGTTATAGATGTGTGAGCTTTCAATCTCTTCTAGTGTCCTTGTTTTTACCTTCCTGTTGTATTTGGGATTCCGTGGAAATGCTTTACTAGAGTATAGGTCTTGTAATCCTTTCAACTGTTATTATGCAGGAGCCCTGTTGATAGCATGATAAGATGAGTGGTGGAACAAACATTCTGTAAGCCTGTGATTAGGTCTCCATCTTGAGTGACACTTTGCCCCTGGGCTGTGACCTTCACAACTGCTTCTCACCTTCCTCCTCCACACACTCAGATGAAGTCTAGTAGAAGCCTCAGATGAAGGCTAGTAGAGGTTGTAGTTGGGTATTTCCTTTCTCCCACTTCCATTAGACTATGTAAAATAAATTCCTCTGAGAATAGACAGAACAAAAATGCTTCAGACTTAATTCAAAAAAGCATATATGGACCTATTTCAAATGGTAGTCTGTCCCCCTTGGTAATAGCCCAAGGAAATATTTCTTCATTCCTCACTGTGAGAAAGAACATGGTAGGGCATCTGGAGGTAAAAGTGGGGGTGGGGGTACTAAGCTTTTAAGTCTCAAACAAGTACACATTCAGTCTCTAGCAGTTTGTCAACTACAGTTTAAGATTTTCGAGCTGTTTCTGGATCTAGTGGCTTCTGCTTCTGTGTTTACAGGCCACTACATTTGGGAGTGTGGGAGGGACATAAAAGAGATGTTGATTTTCAGTTTGCTAAGCATTTTTGTTGTTGTTGTTGTTGTTATGAAGATGGGAGAGACAAACTTCAAGTTTATATGTTGGAGTAGAAACTTGAAGTTGAAATCTTTGTTTTTTTAAATTTGTGGAAATAAATGTTTTGTTCCTGGGAAGGTGAAATATAATAAATCTCAATTCCCTTTTATTTAATCTATACAATCAATTCCATCCAAATTTCTATTTGATTCTTTTTTAGAATCGGAAAAAAAACAAATTTAATTAAAATATTAAAGATGTGACAAAGAGCCTATGAAATATAAACAATAAAATTAAAGAAGGTGAATTATACCAAAGTACATTACAAAGTTATAGTAATTGAAATAGCCAGGAGCTATGCCAAAATGAATATTCAAATGAATAGCACAGAATAGGTAATGTAAGAATATACTAAAGTTTATTTGAGATTCCATTCTATTATTAAAGAGGAATTTCTTATCAATGGGGAAAATATGGATTGTACAATTTTAATGCTATTCAAATAACTGGTTAGATGTTTGGGAGGAAATAAAAGTTTGATCCATTCTGATATCTTGAACCAAATAAATTCCAAATGGATCGAACTTTTAAATACTACAAATGAAACAGCAGCAAGGAGGAGGATAACTTGAAAGCATTCCTGCTGTTCTCCCTTCCCAACTCCAATCCAAACTGCTAAATGTCTCTACAGTTTTCAGTCTTAATTTCTTAATTAAGATACATAAGGCTGTAAATTCCCTTTGAGTTTAGTTTTATCTGTGTAACATATGTTCTGGTAAGATGTGTTCTTATTTATATTAGTCTTAGCTTGAATTTTCCACTTTGATTGCTTCTTTGATCCAAAAGTTAATTATAAGAGTATCTCTTAAGTTCCAGGTAGTTAATTTTTGCAACATTTTTGTTGTTAAGTTTTCAGAGATTTTAAAGGAACTTGAATCTAGAATCTTATACCCAGCCAAACTAGCATTATATAGGGGAGGGTTGCAAAAGTAAAAGTGCATAGGCATATAAATAGTGATAAACTTACCACTCTCTCTGAATTACTTAACTACATACTCAATGAAAATACAAAAATAATTCAGAAAAAAAATGCAAGATTGATTGATCAGCAAACATATTAGTATCTTTTTACAATTACCTAACTTTTAAATAATATTAGTATGTAAAATAATTATTGCTACATAAAATCTTGGGTATTCCAAATATTAAAGGTTACAGACAGGTCAAAAAAAGAGGAGAGAATAGAAAGTATGATAAATTTCCTGTCTGGATGCAGGCAGATGAGAGCAGAGGCTGATATAAATACTGGTAGATTTGACTTATCTAGTTAGTAATGAAACAGGGTGGTCCCCAGCAGAAAGGGTGTGTCCCAGGTTCTCTGTCCCACCCAAGGCAGGGTGGAACTAAGAAGGATATAAGAAGCTGAGAAGAGAGACAGGACACACACACAGAGGACACACACAGAGGAGACACAGAACACAGACAGAAGACAGGAGGAGATGGAAGAAGGATGGAAAGCCAGAAGAGGCCCAAGGAGCAGAGAGACTTGTAAAGAAGCTGCACTGGCCTGGACTGATTGAAATAGATATGGGTGAGAGACGAGTGGGGAAGTTAACCATGGCTGTGTTGATTTTGGTTTTGATTATGTTCTGTTCTGCTCAGAAATGTCTAGCTGTTTCTGATCCTTTTGTGTGGGTCCCTGCCAAAAGGTATTTTGGTTCCTCTCAGAATTGTCTGACTGTTTCTGACCCTTTTGTATGGGTCCCTGCTGAAAGGTATTTTGGTTCCTCCCAAAATTGTCTGGCTGCTTCTGACCTTTATGTGTGTTTCCCTGCCAAAAGCTGTTCTAGACTTGTGGTAGGCTTTCGAGACTTGCTTTGAGCCAATACCGTTTGGGTGGACTTTTACCCACGAGCAGTTGGATAACATTGGGTGCTTGACTTAGATACTATATTCTTTGTCTTCTCTGTCCCTTCTAATTGTATTAAAGTTTCTTTCCACAAAAGGTCCTATATGTTTTATATTGATGTGGCGGATGGCAGAACCCATTTAGACCAGGGTGGGTCTGGGGTTTCGGGGGTGCCCCTCTCCCTGCCCTGTAACTTTAAGACTAATATTTAAATGAGTGTTAAGATTTAAGTGAAACTATTAGAATGTAGGAATAGGATACTTGACTTCCAAATCAGTAGCAGAAAGAAATGGAATGAAGAAAATGTAATATATATTTTTTTAAAAGAATGGAAGAATGAAAGAGAAAAGAAAATGGTGACAAGGAGCATGAGAAAAATGAGGAGGAAGGCAAGACAATGAAACTAAAGTAAGATGTCAGAAATACACAAAAACCAACTCAAAATGGACAAAAGACCTGGATGTAAGACCTGAAACCATAAAATTTAGAGAAGAAAATATAGGCAAAACTCTACATAACATGCATCTCAGCAAAATATTTAAAGACACATCCCCCAAAGCAAAGGAAGTGAAGGACAAGGTAAACAGATGGGATTACATCAAAATAAAAACTTCTGTACAGCAAAAGAGATATTAACCAAAACTAACAGATACCCTACCAACTGGGAAAAGATCTTTACACACAATACAACCAATAAAGGACTGATAACAAAAATTTACAAGGAACTCACACAACTCAACAAAAACGAAGCCAATAATCCATTCAAAAAATGGGCAGAAGAGCTAAAAGGGCACTTCTCCAAAGAAGAAGAGAAAGTGGCCAACAGATAAATGAAAAAATGCTCAACATCACTTATAATCAAGGAAATGCAAATCAAAACCATATTGAGATACCACCTCACACACATTAAAAATACAGGCAATAACAAATGCTGGAAAGGATGTGGAGAAAAAGGAACTTTTCTACCCTGCTGGTGAGAATGCAAACTGCTCCAACCATTATGGAAAGCTGTATGGCAGTTCCTCAAATTGCTAAAAATGGAACTTCCATATGAACCAGCAATACCACTTTTGGGAATCTACCCAAAGGACACAAAAACACTAATTCAAGAGGATACATGCACCCGTATGTTCATTGCAGCACTATTCACAATAGCAAAGGTATGGAAGCAACCCAGATGTCCAAAAATAGACAATTGGATCAAGATGTTGTACATATATACAATGGAATACTATTCAGCATTCAAAGAAGATAAACACATGCAATTTGCAGTGACATGGATGGAATTAGAGGGAATCATACTCAGTGAAATAAGCCAGAAAGAAAGAAAAATATCGAATGCTTTCACTTATAACAGGACTATAAGGAAGCCAAATAGGAGAGACACTCATCAGGTAGGGGGTGTGGGGGGAGGGGAGGGTAAGGGCACAAAATGGAGTAGAAAAGAACACAAGGGATCACGGAAATGGATCACGGGTGAATTGGTGGTGGGTTACCCAAGGGGAATACAAAATGTAAAAGACATAAATAACAATAAAAATATATATATTAAAAAAAGTCAGAAATATACCCAAATATGTCATTAATCACAATAAATGCATCTGTGTTACATTTTTCCATTAGATGTGAGAGAATGAAATCCAGTTATATTTCCTTACATGTGTTACACACAAAACAAATAATTTTTGAATTTTTTTTCAAAACTTGAATTTTAAATTTCAAAAGGAAAATAAGACAGGAATGAAAACAAAGATAAAAGACATGGCAAGCTGGGCCTCCCCGGTGGCACAGCGGTTAAGCTCTGAGCTGTGGAGCTATTGGCAGCGGCGATGTGAGTTTGATGCCCGGCTGGGGAGATTCCCACTTGGCGCAGCAGACCTCTCCTGCCTGCAGCCCACTGCTCCCCTCAGCAGTGCGTTTCCGTCGATCTGCCTGTTCTGCTCCCCACTCTGTCTCTGGTGAACCCTCTCACCACCCCATGCCTCTGGTCTGTTCTCCAGCTTGTATGCATAAATAAATAAATCTTTAAAGAAAAAAGCATGGCAAGCTAATGTTAACAAAGAGGACAGGTATAAAAATATTTCTACTATGCAATAGGGAATTTAAGGCAAAAGACTTAAATGTCAAAAGAATATTTCATACAGGTAAAAGACTTATTCCAATGAGTAGATATGAAAGTTTGAAACTTTTAATACCATAAATAAGAGACATTCTGTAAGTGAGGAGGAGGAAAAGGGATAAAAACAGGGGAGAGATCACAAAGGACTATGGTGATGGTCAACAGGGAATTTTACAGGGAATTTTACAGGGAATACACAATAATGTAAAAAGTATAAATATGTCAGGATTCTTATCCAACCGTAATTAAACCCTCATACTGCAAGACATACCTTAATCTACATTCCAAATACTATAAATAGTTCCATTTTGCCTCCCTACCCTCTAATTACTGCAAGACATACCTTAATCTACATTCCAAATACTATAAATAGTCCCATTTTGCCTCCCTACCCTCTAAGACACTATTAAAACTCTGTCAAGGTATTGTTCTCCTTACAGGGTTAGGGCAAAACATGACTTTATCTCATTTACAAGTTGTCTTGATGATATTTTCAGGGATCAAGCATTTGACAAGCAAAAGCTAATCAAGATAATTACACTACTACAGCCCAAGACCCATTCCCCATATTTGCACTAAGCTTTCTTAAGTGAGAAACTAAAGAAAGACTAAAACTGATTGTAGAAAGTCTAATAAAGAAAGAACACATCATACCTTATTCTGGCTCTTGTTACACACCTGTTCTCCCAGGTCAAAACCCCAATAGGCAAGGTATAGACTCATCAGGCCCAACAGAGCTTTCACATGTGAGTGCAGTCTGGCTGACCACTTGAACAGGTTTGTGGAACACCAAGAAGAGCCTCTGTCAAGGTGTGCCCAGATTGTAACTGTGAGGTAATAATGTGTGTTGCTTTTAAGTCACTAGGACTTGGTTAACTTGGCACACACCAATAGAAAAATAATATATTGAGATGAATTTAAGAGCTTTTCAAAGTTCTGTCACTTACTTTAAAAGTTTGTCAATACCAGTCCCAATCATCAGGAAAGTTGGAAAAAACAAAGAGAATCTAAAAGCAAAGTTAGCAAAATTTTCGAAGGTTCTTACATTTTCATGCCTCCAAAAATTGCCATTGGCTTTAATGATAATGAGATTAATTCTTTCTGGGATTTATCTACTCTCCTCTTATGAATGAGTGACTTGTCCCATGAATGATAATCACCTCTGATTCTCACCTTATTTGTGTTTGCAAACAGACACAAATATTGCAGGGAACTCACACAATAAGCCTAATATAAGCATCAATAGGTATGAGCAGGGCCTCCCCGGTGGCGCAACAGGTTAAGTCTCAGCACTGTGAAGCTATCCGCAGCCTCTGCAGCAGGAGTTCAATAGGGAGATTCCCACATGGCGCAGCAAACCTGTCCTGTCTCGCCCGCTGCTCCCCTCAGCTGTGTATTTCAGTAAATCTGCCTGTTCTGCTCCCCACTCTGTCTCTGGTGAATCCTCTCACCGCCCCTCTATCCCCCCACCCTCCGCCACACACACAACTCTGGCCTACACCCCAGCTTGTATGCATAAATAAAATAAATCTTTAAAAAATAAAACAAATAGACATGAGCAGCCTTTCCTCTCCATCATCTAAAATACACTGAAATTTGAAACTTTTATAAATGAACTTACACAGAAGTAGAATCTGAAAGAGAACCAGGAAAGAGAAACAACACAGTTGGAGGCAGTCACTTTCACAATATCACAATAACACTCAGAACTACTCTACTGCTTCAGAGCTACCTAGTTTTCTCAATATCCCAATTGCAATTGCCTGGCACTGGCCATTCTTGATGAGCAGTGTTTATGTATTGAAACACTATTTTAAACTTGAGACATATATTGGTAAAGATGGTTCATTGACTGGTATTGGAATTGCAGAAAATAAAACCTTCTGACTGCTACCTGCAAACTGGACAGGTAAGTTGTTAGATTGATACCTGCCTTCAGGAACATCTCTGACATCAACCAGGATCCATTTTGGTATACCAGTTTACCTTCTAGGAACTGCTAACCCCTAGGAACTATTATTAGACAATATATTTTATGGGGAAAACTAGTCTTAATTTGAGAGCCTAAGTCCTATCCCTCAAAAACTATTTTGGGTTATTTTCCTCCCTCATACTTTTTTACTTTATACTTTACAAAAGGCTCAAAAAATAGAGAGACTCCTGCATATTATGGTTCAGAGAACACAGGAAAGTTAGGCAATAGCACCAGAGCCATAGAAGACCTCTCTAACATCTGTAATATTATTCACAATAACTGGAAAGCAAATCAAGGATCATAAATGTAGGTAATCTGGCTAATTATCTGGTCTGTGAGCACTTCAGACTGGGGATAGGCTCTATTCTCCATTTAAATTAGTGGCCCTTGGCTCCTGGCTGAGAAGTGACAATGAACCCTGATCAAAGTGTTGGCCCTGTGTTGAGAGATGTGATCTCCAGAGTCTTAAATGCTTTTGTATCACTATTGTCAACTGATCCCTCTATGTGTCTTACCTGTGATTTGTTTCTCCCTTTGCCTCAATATATGTCAAAGTGGGTGAAGAGATCAGCATTATCTCTAAATAGTCTCTACAACCAACTTTTAATTACCAACAGGCTGACTACCCAGCTTTCTTACCTTGACCCTTGAGGGGAAAGCTGGTATAACATAGGGGAAAAAACACAGGCCGAGCTTGGTACATCCTGGTTTTTCACTCATTAAGCTACGTGCCCTCAGTTGAGCCACTGAACAACTCTGAAGCCCAGTTTCCTCGCAGGTCATGAGACTGTCTACCCCACCGTGTCGTGAAAGGTCAACGAGATAACGCCTGTTAAAGTCCCTGCTGCACAAATGGTAGTGGATGCTGTAATCACATGTAATAAATATTTATGGACTGGCTTCCCCATTGTAAAAAAAAAAAAAATGAGGAGTGAGAAACCATAAAACTGGATGGGCAGAACCACTGTGAGGCTTCAGAAAGAGCTTCTTAAACTGCAAAAACAAATTACAAATTCAAAGCAGGCTTCGCTGTCTTTCCTATGCACCTTAAGATTTTTATCATTCATTAGCAGCTTCAAAGAAAACAAAGTTGAACTCAAGCTGTGTTTCTCATAAGTAATCATGAGTGGAGTTGAAACTCCTGCTTATAATGAGATTTGGACTGTGTATTTGCCCCTATGCAGCAGACATCACCCCACCATCTTCACCAAAAGTGAAGATGACTCTCCATTTCCTTTTCCTCACAGTAAGGTGTTATAGAAAGAGGGAGACTTTCAGTTCATAAAACTATAATTTCTAATTCTCCTTAAAACAGGGAGAGTAATGTAAGGAAAAAAATACAATCGTTTTTGTGACTTTCATGGGGGCCAAGAATATCAACATCTTTCCACCCTGAGGACCTATATTTTCAAACAACATCACTGGACACATTGTCCCTTGGTTTTTGATAGCTCGACCCTTAAGTTTTAATGACATTCAACAAACCTACCTTCAAATACTGATTATTCATTAAGCACTAATTATTCAACCTCAGTTTCCTTTTCTATAAAATGAAGATAATTAGTAGAACCTCACTCATAGGGTGAGAAGAACAAATGAAAAAGTACGTGTAAATGTGTAACCTGGTGTTATAACAGAGCTATAACAATTGTAATAACAATAACATTTCTGATATATTCTAATTCTCACCTTAACAAACAGGTAGCTGGATCTGGGGAAAAGCTACTGGCGTACTTTGCCATTTTCCCCTTAAGTTTCTTTGGCTGTATTTCTCGCCCTCCCTTTCCAGGGCAAGGCTGTTTCAGTTCAGCTGCTGGCTAGAACCTCTGGCAGGGTGCCCACGCTTGACATTTTCTGTTTGAGGAGCCAACAGGGTGGGGAATTTTGGGGTGACCGGGGTGGTGGTGGGGGGGGGGAGGTTGATCATCTTCACCACTGAGACATTGGAATCTGTTGAGTTAAACATTGCTCTGCTGTTACCATCCCCTCCCTTGCTTTCGCCCTCCCTGTGAATGAATCTGGAAAGAATGAACCTGAAGTCTATCTTGAACAGCTATAAAACCTTTATGGTACGTGGGCTGCTCCTTGAGGAGTGGGGCATTAGCCTCCCTGTTCATTCCCGAGTAAACATAATGCATCAGCATATTCCCTACCACAGGGTCAACGTCTGAGGGAGCAGTGCTCTCCGTGCCTGGCACCAGCTGGTGTGGAGAGGGCTGCTGGCAGCAATATGCTGCTATCAGCTTTGATGGCTGCATTAAGTACAGAACTCACTGCTCCAGCGCCTTTTAATTCACCAAGTAATATTTATCCTGTAATAGCAACATCTCCAGAACTCTCCATTTTTGATCAATTCTCTGAAATTGCAGAACTTTGTAAGAATATATACCATGTTCTTCTGTAAGTGTATGCCATATCATATATGACAGAATCTATTATTTAGTATCTGTGTACTCCACATTAAATGTGTACTGATTTTCCTAACTCATCGCTATGAAAAATCACAAAGCAGAACTTGTCTCTTTCTTGGAGGTAATTGCTGGTTCTTGATTCAGGCTTTGGAGTTGCCTTGCTGTCCTGTTTGATGTCACCCATAAATGCTGCCTCCTTATGGGTCTCAAGACTTTCAGTCTTTGATTTATTACAGGTGTCGTCTTTGAAGGATTTGTGGCACCACACCGTAAATGCTGACTGTTTACCTGAAACTTTTCCTCTGTTACACTGTTACCCTTTCTGATTCTATGGGAGGCAGGGGGAGAAAATAATTGATTTCTCTGGAGGCAACCATTATTCTTCCTTCTTGCTGTCTTATCTGGTGCCAAGAAGGCCATTCTTTATCCCCAGTAAGCACTTTCCATCAGTTCTCCAAAGGTCTCTCTCCCCACATAGTCCTCCAAGCCTTCTCACCACTACGACACATTCTTTTACTGCTTTGGAGTTCTATTAATATTGTAGAATCAACTAGACCATATCCTGGGCAGAACCGTTCATTGCTCACAAGCATCAGATTGCCAAAAGCTGGTGACATCCAACAACCATTTAGCCATAATGATTGATACATTATAGTGACATAACCCTGGGAAGGGGACAGAGTGCTGATTCCATTTTACTAACAAAGATTATGAAATTGAGAGGAGGTGGGTATGTTATTGTGGTCACCTAATTAGTCCAAAAGCAGTGACATACTGAGTGCTAACACAAGGACAGGAGAGAAAATCTCAGAAAAATCGTAAAAGTGTAGGAAGAAGAGGAAGTAGAAACAAACCCCTGGTTAGCAAAGGTAGTAAGTACATTGAACATTTTATACCAACAAGTAAAGGTTTTTAAAAAGCAACCCCCAATTAGAATTTAGAGTTAGTTACAATTAGATTTAGCTACAATTTTGTTGTGAGATGCAAAGATAACTGAGCTAGGTAATAATGTAGTCATCAAATATTTCTATGAATATGTCAAACCAGAAATTATGAGTCTATTCACTCTGAAGTGTGAGTTCACTTTATATCTTTACCCAATTTGTAGTTAGAGTCTATAATTTTAAACTTCCATTGTAAACAACTCTGAAATGGAAAAAATAGTTCTATTTTTGTAATTTTGTTTTCAATAGTCTACTTAACATAATTTTTTCTAAAAACATAACTATTATATAAAGTTAATAACATATTCAAAAGTAAATAGAAGAAAATGGAAGTAACCACAGTTTCACTCTCCAGATGGAACCAGTAAGATTTTCCTGTCTTTTTTTACATGTGAATACACATAAATCTGTTTTTTAATTTAAAGCAAACTATTCAAAACCTTCAAGAAACATGCTTTTTTAAAAAAATAATATGCTACAAACTTTTTCCCATTTAATTAGTATTCTTTTCAAACAGGGCTTCAAATATCTACATGCTAGTCAACATAACACTTTTTTTATTTCCTCGAAAAGCTACAAGTATCATATCCTCAAGATTCTGTAATTTATTCATCTAGCATGTTCCAAACCTCCAAATACAAATTTCCAACACTAGAATAAAATGAATATATGTGCACTTCCACTGCCAGACCTACCAGTTTAACCCCATTTGTTTTTTTTTTCTTTTTTAAAAAATATATGTTTTTATTGTTATTTATATCTTTTACATTTTGCATTCCCCTTGGGTAACCCATCACCAATTCACCCATGATCCTTCTCCGTGGTCCCTTGTGTCCTTTTCTACTCCATTTTGTGCCCTAATCCCCATTTGTATGCCCACATTGTGCCTTCTTTGACGCCATAAAGGATGAACCAATATGACTATCCCCACCTCTTGACTGGATCTCATCCTCTTAGGACTTCTCAAGCACTTCACTCACAATTGTTGCCTCTATCTCTTGCATCATCAGTTTTTCTCCCTCTCACCATCACTTTCAAACATGGTATATCTCTTATTTTAAAAATCTCTTCCTTGACCCTTCAGTCCTCCCCCCAGTAACTACCTCACTTCTCTCAGCAATTGTTCCACAGCAATTTTTTCCAGTTTCACTCCTCCCACTCTCTCTAAATCAACAGAACCAGACTTTGCTCCCGCAGAAGCTCCTATAAAGATCACCAGTGATCTCCACATTACTTAATCCAGTGATCCCTTCTAATTCCTTATCCTAATCTCTGAGCAACAGCCCTTTACATAGTTGATCACTCTTTGTTTTTAAGATTGGGGTGTAGGCCAGAGGTGTGGGGGGTAAGAGGGTTCACCAGAGACAGAGTGGGGGACAGAACAGGTGGATCTACTAAAATATACTGCTGATGGGAGCAGCAGGCAAGACAGGAGAGGTCTGTTATGCCATGCGGGAAGCTCCCTGGCCAGATCAAACTCGTGCTGTAGTGGCAGCCAATAGCTTCATAATGCTGAGTCTTAACCCCTTGCACCACCCAGTAGTTGATCACTCTTGAAGTTTTTTCCAATTGACTTCCAAGATGCAACTCTGCTCACCTCACTGTCACAACTGCTCAGTCCTCTTTGCTGATTCCTCTCAACTTCCTGATCTCTCAACACTGTAGGGAAGCCGAAAGCAGGACTTTTCCTTTCTCCTTCTCTATCACTCTGAAAGTCAGTGATTTTCAACCCTGGTTTATATTAGAATGACTTAGAGAGCTTTCAAAATTCCCAGTGCCTAGGTTTGACCCTTAAAATCATAATCTAGTTAGGGTCTAGGATAAATTAGTCACTCATACATATTTTAAACTTTTTTGGTGATTTTGATGTGCAACCAAGCTTAGGAACTATCGCTTCACAAACAAAACCAAGCAACCCTCGGATTCTGACAACAGAGTGATGGTTACCAGAGGGGTGGGGTGTGGGAGGGGTAAAAGGAACAGATAGAGAGGGTCAGTTGGATGGTGGTAGACAGCAATTAGAATTTCGATGGTGAGTGTAGTGTGTTATCAAACCCTTGAAGAGGTGTGAATCTGTACTCTTAATAGTTATCGAGTTGTAAACCAATGTGGCCTCAATAAAAGTAATAAAATAAAACAACTTGACCTAGCCCCTAGTTGATTTCATTGACCTCGTCCCTATATGATACCATCTAGTCTAGTGGCTTTACATAATAGCAATACAATAGCAATCCATAAATCATACTCAGTGAAATAAGCCAGAAAGAAAAAGAAAAATATCGAATGGTTTCACTTATAACAGGACTATAGGGAAACCAAATAGGAGAGAGACACTCAGCGGGGTGGGGAGGGGGTTGGGGACGGGGCAGGGGGAGGGAAGGGCAAGGGCACAAAATGGAATAGAAAAGAACACAAGGGACCATGGAGATGGATCACAGGGGAACTGGTGGTGGGCTACCCAAGGGGAATACAAAATGTAAAAGACAAAAATAACAATAAAAATATATATTAAAAAAATAGCAATCCATACATATTCAATTATTAGGCATCTCAAAACTTAACATGCCTAAAACTAAACTCCTTTCACTCAAAATGTGTTTCCTCTGTAGTCTTCTATAGCTCAGAAAATAGTAACTTCAATCTTTCAAATGCCCAACCCCCAATCACTGGAGTCACTCTTGACATCTCTCCTTCTCTCATACTGGTTTCAATCCATCAGTAAATCCTGTTGACACTTTCTTCAAAATATACACAGGATCCAACCACTTCTCTCCACCTCCATCACTGCCACTCTGACCCACATCTCTATTACCTCTGGTCTAAATTGTTAGTGTAGCCTCCTAGCTAATTTTCGGCTTCTGCCTTCTCCCCTCTAGTACTGTTCTCAAAACAGTAGTCAAGGACACTTTTTTTAAAAGTCAATCAAATAATAAATCTTGACTAATAACCCTACAATAGCCTCCCATTACACTAAGAAAAAATGTCAAGACTCTTTCTGTGACTGCCCTGATCTATCCTGACTCACTGTTTCCCTAAGATGACCTCTGTCACTCTTCTCCTTCATCTGATTCAGCCACTGGCATCTTTGCTAATCCTTAAACAGAGCAGTTTCACACCCTACAGTCATTGCATTGCTGCTCCTTCCACTGGGTTATTCTTCCCTCAGATCTCTACCAGTCTTGCGCCCTAATTTTCTTAAGGATCATTTTCAAATTCACCTTATAAGAGAACCTCCCTGACTACTTTGTATAAGACAGTTCTACCATCCCCTTCCACCTCCGGTGTCTATTCATGGCCTAATACACTATTTTTCCTCATAGCTTCCCTTTACACCGACAAGGGTTATATTTGTTTACAAGCTCATTGACTAACCACACGAAACTATAAGCTCCATAAGAGGGGAGTTTTATCAATTTGTTCACTGTTGAATCCTCACATACTAGACTAGGCTTAATACACAGTAGACATAGTAAATATGTACTGAATGAGTCAAAAAATGAAGCTATATGGGTGGACATCCTGGCCGGGGATCGAACCCGTGCTACAGTGGCTTCCGATAGGCCTCTCCAGTCTCACCTGCTGCTCCCCTCAGCAGTGTATTTCATTCAGTCCACCTGTTCTGCTCCCCACTCTGTCTCTGGTGAATCCTCTCACCCCCCTGCACCTCTAGCCTGCACCCCGGCTCTTGTATGTATAAATAAATCTTTAAAAATAATAAAATATGAAGCTATGATGAACCAACAGTTGAAAGACAGAAAAAAATGTCAGTTCAACTGAATCTTTCAGAGAACTTGTAGGTCATTTCCTACAATTTTATGTCATATTTGAGAAAACTGACTTAGAGATATTGAGGGACCTACTAAGACTCAAAGCAGGTTACTGGCAAGAGACAACCAGACTATTATCCTTCTGATGGTCACACCCTCTCTTAGTGTCCCCAATTATCCTTGTTAAAAAAAAACCATTCCTTTCAGCTTAGGATAATTTAACACCAAAAAAAGTGTGTATTTATACTATCATCACTGAGCTAAATTATTGAACTCAATTCAAATAAAGAAAATGAGGTCTAATGAAAAGACAAATTTCAAAGACATTCAAATAAAAACTAAAACCATCACTATATTGGATTCTTAATGCCCCCTTCAATTTGTCTTTTGTTGTTCTCACAGATAGGAAAATTGTGGCAGAGACCAAGAGGGGGCCATGGTCCAGGAAAAATGACATAAAAGTACAATTTTGAGGTGACTTACAGTCATGGTTAATGACAGAACATTTACTTAAAAGGAACAGATGAGGAGGTATTTCATAGCTAATAACCTGACTTTTATCTCTAGTTGCTTTACATATTTAGTATATGTGAAGGAGACGGGCACTAAAAAACATATCAAGCTATCCTACAGGCACGAGATCTAAGGGATGAGGAAATTTTTTTGTTTAACCATTCAAGTTCTGTTCATTTGCTATAAGCAGCAAATCTGGCTCTGAGCCCAACTCTTATAATGGAAGATTAACATGATAGCCAATTGCAGTACTTCCTCTCCCCAAAGACTCATCCTTAACTTCCTTTGACTAAATCATAGAGTATGTTTTTCATTTGTAGTAAAAATGGCGGGGAGGGGGGAGGAGAGAGAGAAAGAGAGACTCTTATATTCATCCTTCCAACTAAAAAAAAAGCACTCAGATTAAGAAAACAAATTTAAGTAATAGTCATTTTTCAGCTTGTCTATAAAAGCAGAATAATTTATTCTCTTCATTACAGAAAAGTTCTTATTTCTTTTACCACCACTTGAAATAGTTTCAACGTATTGGGAAATCAGTGCATGAATCAAAGACATCTAAGGAATTCTGTAAATTTCAGTGAAATCCTGTTTGCCACAGATTTGGAGCACTTTTCCTCCGTCCTTTTGAACTTGCTTCTGTTCTGCTGCTCTTGCAAAATACCCTTATATATACTTTAAAGCCTCTGACAATGCAGTTCTTTTCATAGCACACTTGCAACTCATTTGGTCAGTAGGTAAGGATATAGAGGTGGGTGGGGGCGGGGTGGAGGGAAATGGGTAATCTTCATAGCCACATTGTTCTCTTTCCACCCACAGATCCTGTAAAGAGCATTGCAGATGCAGAGATAACTGGCCTTATTTGTAAGAAGATTCAAATCTAACATAAGCTCCTGGAACTACCATGCCAACATACAGAATATGGATGGGCATAGGCCTTCAGATCTCACTGGCCTTTAAGACAAGATGTAAACAGGACGAGTGACCTTGAGTGCAACAAAAATATGTAAGGGGGGGGGCGAGAAGGGGAGGGAAGAATAAGACTAGAAGAAATAGATTCTGTTTTGACTTCTATTTCTGTTTTAATGTGAAAGCCATGCAGTTTTTATCACCCAATTCCAGTCTGTAGCCAATGGCCACCCAAGAAGACATCTTAAAAATATAACAAAATATATTGTTACCAAATGGTCTCTTAAGATTTGGTAGTGTGTACACACATTTGTGGGGCTAGACTTCTCAGTTCCTAATACCAAGAATATCCTTAACCCATCCGGAGACTTGTCAGCACTACTTAAGAAGGTCCTCAGGGCCTCATCCCAAATTCAAGATCCTTTTCCTTCTTAGAAATCCAAAGGGGGAGCTATGTCATTTATCTAGAAAATATATGACTAACAGTTAAACCTTGACATGATATCAACTCAAGTATTCAGTTACTAGGCAGGAAAAAAAATTGTTTAGAGAGGAAAAGACACCTGGAAGCTCTTCTATTCGGCCTCAGTTCAACCCATAGGTGTTTATTGAATCGAACAATGTGTGGTTCTAGGCTTACTCACTTTTCTCCTCAACACCATAACCTAATGTTGACAAAGGACCTTACAATAGAAACACAGGGTTTTTGAGTGTCTCGTTGCTGAAGTCAAACACAGGGAGAGAACTGTAGCTCTCGAAGTTCTGACCTCTTAATTCTGTAATCCAGTCATCCTAAAGATTTCTGGCCGCCACCTGACATTACAGTCACTAAGTCATAATTAGCCAGTCTTTGAGCAGGGAATGAGAATTCTTCATTTGGTGAAGCGAGGGCTGCCAGAACTGTCTACACACGGGGCTCACCTGGCTACAGGTCTCCACTAAGTTTAGGTAGCGGCGATCCGCAAGCATTTTCCTTGAGTAGACATCACTGAAGGATATCAGCAAGATCCTCTCTTCTGGGGCCATTGACAACAAGGTGCTTTGCCGAGCATTTAGTTTATGTGAATTCTACACACAGATACTTTAGACAACTTGGAAGCGGACTTAAAACTTACTTTTTCCTTACTGTTATCCCCCCTTTCTCTTTATGGCTTCTCAATACATACCAGTTCATGTGTTCATCCACAGGTTGCTGTCTATGGGCTCTCCAATCACTGAGTGGGTTTGTAGTGCCCCCCCAACCAGAAACCCCTCACATAAATGGAACTGTGCATCATTTTCTCCCCCAAAAGAAATCCTGAAGGACATGCTGAATATACACACCGGGCATTCAAAAATCCATTTTGGGGGAAGTTAGGAGCCCAGTGGACTTTTGGGGAGGATTATGGGTGCTGTGGTGATGTGGTAACACACAGGTCAAGCATGTGCACCAATACCCCTAAATATTGTACAGTGTTATAAACCAATGTTATCCAAATAAATAATAATATAATTTTTAAAATAAAGTTCAAACACTTTGAGATAATAGTGATTGTGTCAGAACTGCAATGGTGTGTTCGATGAAACTTCAATGGTACTTTATAGGCTATTCTGAGCTAAGGAATTTAAAGAAACAAATGTCATAAAAATGCAGTTTTGTTGTATACATGTAATAATGACAGGAATTTATATGAACTGCTTACAATTTATGCCTAATTACCATGTGGAACAATAGCACTTATGCACATTATCAAATATAGGTCAATCAACTTTGTTGTGGGTTTGACTATGGCACTGAATTGTGTTCTTTGAAGCAACTAAAAATGACTAAAAAAATTTTTTTTAGGATTCCAGGAACCAAATTATAAAAAACCCAATTGTCTTCAAAATGCACATTCCAGAAAGGCACAAGCTTCAGTGGCTCTCCCAAAAACATGAAAAGCAAAGATTTACTCTTCTTGTGTCTCACCTTGGATTATGAAATGTCAAATATGAGGAGAGAAACTACCTTCATTTCATATGTGTGATCCTTTCACCTTTATTTTTCTTCCAACCAAATATTGCCTTTTGGGGACTGTTCCATATTCCTAATGACTTCATAATGTGGCTCATGTTCTTGGGACACCTGTGCCCATGGCTGGAAATGTGTGACCCTACTTCGCTAACACTGAATGTACCGAGACTATCGAGCAGGCAACAGCTTGCGCTCCCTGACTCACAAGCCCACAGCCTGGGATTTAATCTCCCAGCCCAGGCAGCTGTAGGTGAGTGTAATCATGCCCCATCTGCAAAGGCGCAGCCTGCTCAGCACCTGCTGGTGAATCAGTCGGCACCACTGGGGTCAGAAAGTGCCCTCTCGGGAGGCACATAGACAAGGTGAGACAGAAAAGATCAGAGGTTCACAAGAGACTCTCCCCTCAGGTTTCCTTTCTTAACTTTCTCAAAAAATTAAGCTAGCCTGTGTGGACACAATTTGTAAATTAGTCTTTTGGCCTTGACTCAACACTGGAAGCTAGGAGGGGTGTCTTCCCAGGGCTCTGGGGGCTGCTAACACAGGATAAAAATGGCAAAGTCAACTGTTTTAGGGCAATAAATCTTGAGCAGTCCGGTGGAAAGTGAGGGTGACATTTCTTGAAGATCTGTCTTGAAGGTAATCATCTAGGCATTACTCTGGGCATTCTACATCTTATATTTAATTGTCGTTACAGTCCCTTTTTCTGATGAAAGAATTTAGGATCATGGACACTAAATAACTTATTTAAGGTCACACAGATAGGAAGTAGAAAAATCAGGATTTGAACAACAGTCTGACTCCAACTTGTATTTCTGCTCTTCTGTGTTTCTTTTCAGAAGTTGTCTTTTTTTATTTTCCCTAAAGAAAAAGGGAATTCTTGGTGACATAGGAGTTTATTTTCTATTGCTGCTGTAACATGTCATTGCAAACCTAGTGGCTTAAAACAGCACAGGTGTATCGTCTTACATTCTGGAAGCCAGAGAAGTCTGAAATGGGTCTCACTGAACTAAAAAAAGGTGTCAGCAGGGCATTCCTTCTGGAGGCTCCAGGTGAGAGTCACTTCCTGTCTTTTCTAGTATCTAGGGGCCACCATATTCCTTTCCTTTCCTTAGGGCTCTTTCTTGCATATTCAAAGCTTCTCACTCCAACCTCTGCATCTTTTCTGACTTTGGTTCTTTTGCCTCTCACTTGAAAGGATCCTTGTGATTACAGCAAGCCTATCAGGACAGTCTCCCCAACTCAAGATCCTTAATTTAATCACATTTGGAAAGTCTCCTTTTCCATGTAAGGTAACATATTCACAGTTCTAGGAATTAAGCCAAAGAAACCCAAGGACCATTTTCATATATATATATATATACATATATACATATGTATATTTATATGTATGTGTACTTATTTATATTTACTTATTTATTTTTAATACTTATAATACTTATACTTATTTATATTTATATGTACATATGTATCTTTATATTCCACATATGATATATATATATATGATATATATATATATATATATGACAATTCATTTTAATTGAGGTATATATATGTTACCACACCACACCCACTGCCAAGACCCGGAAAGTCCCCCACAGGGAAGGGCCATTTTCTGTCTACCACACACATAGGTGGGTCCTGTCTTTGCCCCCCTCTTGTGTCCTCTTACATGGTTTTCATGAAATTCTTAACTGTGTCTAAATCACATAAAATTTCTTGGAGACATCTTTGGAACCTATAATTTCCAAACTGAGCAACATTTCCTTGTATAAAATAGTACATACTTCTCATCTGGAATACCAAAAACATAGTTGTAACATTTCAACATGTCAGCTAACACATGGGTTGCTTTGTAAAGAGAGTGACACTAGAGGCTGAAGAAGCTATTAATTCTTCTTAATGGAAATAATTTTATGCTTGAATTTCTGCTTTGAATGTTAAAAGATGATATAACATAACTTCAGGGTATTCGAGGATTATAACTTCTTCAGCTTCTAGTGTCACTCTCTTTACAAAGCAACCAAAAAGCAACCCGTGTGTTAGCTGACATGTTGAAATGTTACAACTATGTTTTTGGCATTCCAGACGAGAAGTATGTACCATTTTATACAAGGAGATGTTGCTCAGTTTGGAAATCCAGTAGCATAAATCATGTCCTCTCACTCAAACTAATAGTTTTTTGCTTAAAGGTAAGTGTCATTTCCTGTTGGGTAAAAATTAGCACTTCACCTTGACACAAATAAAATATACTTGCTAATTTTCTGTTTTAAAAACTGTTACCTTTTTTATTAATTAATTTTTTTCTTACTATCATTGTAGTCCCCATAGTTCTCCTGAAACCGTATCAGCCGTGAACCATCACCACATTCCTTTGTGTTCTTCCCTCCCCTCTTTAGACCCCTCTGCCTCTCCTTCCCTTAGTGAATGCCTCAGATCTATGGTCAGCTTGTTAGTATTGACTTTTCTCGCCTTCCGTTTGGTTTCTTTATATTCCACATATGATTAGTAATCATATGGATGTTTAAAATCTTTTTTTAATGTTAATTCTTCTCAGGTTGAAGAAATTTAGGAAAAGTAGCACAAACCAAATGAAACAAGCATGTAAAACTGAATCGTATATGAAAGGAAGGAAAATTTTGTTAATACAGAATTCATATAAATTTGCATTGCTTTAAAGATGACATCCATATAACTACAGATTTACCCCCTCTCCCCTTTGAGTCTGAAATGTTATTCCACCTGGCTGCTAGGGCAATGTAGTCAATCCACAATTTTTTAGGTAGCATGAAAGCTACTGGGTACTGATGGCACCTAAGCACATAACACACCTCCATGAGGGCCCACATGGTGATAAGAATCAAAAGAACTTGGGTGAAGCAGTAAAGGAGGAGAGGGATTTATAATCACTACAGTTATCAACTGCACGTTACCCATACTAGACAGAGTACACTAGGTTTTGATGGAAATATTATACACTACAGGTTTTGTGCATTTCCAGAGTGCCAACTATAACTCTGTCCTTTTTTCATCTTATTAAAAAAATTTTAGAATAAAGTTAAGGAAGAATGATGAATTATAAGAATAACCTTAAATCTTGAATTGGATTTAATCTACCTTTTAAATAATTAAAAATGTGTATAACATTTAATATATTATACAACTGCATATAAATATTTAATAATTATAAACATTGATAGTTTATTATTCGAAAGATATTACTTAATAAGAACAAGACAGTTGATACAAAGCAGAAATGGGGAGGCCCAGGCTGTCTTCCAAGACCTTTTGTTTTTGAGCCCACACTGTCTCTTTTTATGTCTGTTTTGAACAAAATTGTAAAGTAGATAAAACACTATGATGTCTCCCACATCTTATATTTGGGGTCCCCCTTCAGCCTTTGGTTTCCCAAGCCCTTATTCTTGACTCCCAGGGTCTCCCCAGTGCAACTTTGTGTTACTGTCACACACAACTTCTATTTTCCTAACCAAGTTTACCCATCCTCTGTTGGGGCTTTGGTGGTGGGTGTGGTGCGGTGATATACAGCTGAGGAGGTGTAAACCTACTCCCCTAAAGCATATACAGTGCTGTAAACCAATGTTAATTCAATAAACAAATAGTGAAAAAGTGTACATGTATTCTGTGTTCTGTTTCCTAGAACTTTATCTTCTGCAATGTGAATATGACCACTTATGAGTCCATGTATTATTTTTCTTCTAGTCTACATTACCTTCCACAACTTTTCTTAACCAAAGGAGTTCCTGGAGGAAGCATATATCTTTCGGTTGGGATAGCCTGAAATCTGACTTTATAGTGCTTGTCCTACCATTAGAGTTGATTTTTTAGCACATTGCCCCTTCTTTTAGTATTACAATATTATTGTTATGCCTTTGATAACAGAATGTTATTGCCTAGTCCCTGAGAAATACTCAGTTATACAGAATCCAGTAGAATACACCTATGCTTTCTCTGCTTCTGATTTCAAGTACCCATCATTACCCACAGAGTTTACCAGCATATGGGATGACTCCTCTCCTATATTCAGCTCATTCGACCAACTTCTCAAATTTCTTTCTTAATTTGTGGAGCCAACCACTTAATCACCAGTTCCCCATCCTTCAGGATGCTTTCCCCTTCTGCAAAATCTCTCTCTCTTCACCTTTTGTTAAGATGAGCCACTTATAAATGAAAGACATTCAGTAAGGGAGGGGGAGAATAAGGGCTCAAAACAAGAGAGAAAAGAGCACAAGGGACTATGGTGACGGATCACGGGTGAATTGGTGGTGTGTAACCCACGGGGAATACACAATAATGTAAAAGATATAAATAAAACATATTGAAATTTTTTTTTTTTAAAAAAAAGATGAGCCACTTGGTTTCTTAAAAACCTACAGTTCTCCCCCTCCTGGGATTCTTTCCTTCTCTTTCATCTTCAGAATGAGGTTGTCAGTCATTTACTTCCATTTGATTTTTTTCTAGATGGGTCTAAATAAGCGTTCCACTCATGAAAACAGGAGGAAATGGAAAACCAATCCTATTAGAGTCAAATGTCTTCAAGACAATCACATTTTTACATTGCCAAGAAAGACTCTTAGCATAATTCCCCTGTGTTTTTAAACCAAAAAAAGAAAGTCTTTGTCTCTGTTCTCTAGCTGGAGTCGCTCTAATTTGATATGTACATAAACTTCTGAAGTACCATAGATATAGCACATGCTTCCTGGGGGTGGAGGGAGGGTGCTCAGGGGAGGCTATACTTCCAGAGTGCATTCACTGATTCTGCAAACATTATTGATGACTTACTCTATGCCAAGCACTAGGAGTTAGGAGTAAACAAGTCAGACGTGGTTCCTGCAGTCCTGGAGCTTGGTCCAGATTCTTAGAGCCAGAACTGTGATTTGAAGTGCTTTGAAGATGCAAGAAGCATTTCAATGTCCCCAAATTATCTTACTACAGGTCATTAATACTCTATACTACATTAATTAGTGTTTCTTTGGGGTGAAGTAAACAAAGGAATTGTGTTCACTGATTAAATTGTTTGAAATACCAGGTTAAACACAGTGAAGCCACTTTCCTTACTATGGTTCTTTAATATGCTAACACACATTGTGACTCTCTGAGGGGGTGGGGGAAGGGGCGAAATGAATGCAATATAATAATTTGCTTTTCTTAAATTTATTTCAATATGCATTTTTTTTTAAAACTACCCACTAACATCAATTGCTGACAAAAGATTTCTGTTAATGCTTCCAAAACCCAGACCCATTACAAACGCCTCTTCTTGCACTTGAAGAAACCAACGTAGCCTCAAATGCTAAGGGACACAGCTCAGACAAGGTCTTTTGACCATTCCACACTGTTTGTTTTTGTCATGTTCTGGCAAAATACATAAAATCAATGCTTCTTCTTTATCTCCATCCTTCCGCTCAGATTATGGTCAGGATGTCTTCACATCTTTGCTGGATTTTTTTTCTCTGTTGTTTATAACTTTAGGTCTTAAGCTCTTAACAGGCAAGGACCATCTTTTAGATATAAAATAATGGACAATTTATGGTTAGTAAATATTTCTGGCCAAAAGATGATGAAAGCCTCCTCTCTAGCCCCACGTAGACCTTCTTTCTTATAGATTTTTGCCCGATCCCAACCGAGAACTACTGAGGCATCTCATCAACAATAACACCACCTTTGAAGTGGGGTTTTCTTTGTATATTGCCATAAAAGTTGCATTAATATGCTTTTAATTTATTTTGCCTACTTATATGAGAGCTTGTTTGATTACTAATATGATTCATACATGACTGACTAAATGCTGGGCAGAAGTTACAGAATATCCCATCCTGTCATATAGGACAGATTGTGCATGAGAATATTTTGTTAGTATGAGAATTAGGATTTATATAGAAGGGTATGTATTTTTTAAAATGTTTAAATGTTTTTTATTTATATCTTTTACATTATTATAAACACATGCAATTTGCAGCAACATGGATGGAACTAGATGGGTATCTATTTAATTGTAAATCTACCTAACCACAAATTAGGTCATGTAGACATGATTTTAGATTTTGAAAATGTGAGGGAAAACAATATAAACACACACACACACACACACACACATAAATTTAGTATACACACACACACACACAATCTCAATTGCAAAGATATCCAAGTGCCGCAAGTAGGGACTACTACATTGCCACCTGGTGGTAAATATGCCTAAGAGCCAATTTAATAAATACCGTACAGCTGACCCTTTTCTGTAATGATTTATCACATAACTCCTCAAAGAGAAAAATACTTTTATTAAAGCATTATTCAGGAAAAATTAACTGTTTCACCCTACGGATAATCAAGCAGCTATAGCTATATAATTTAAGCCTTTAAATCAGGTGTTAGCTTAATAATCAAACAACAAATGGTCACCACTGAGTTCTCACTGCATGTATGACCCACCACTATATAGAAAGATTTCCAAAGTTGTGATGGATAAAGATGGGAAACATGTCGGAGCTATGAAGCAAGCTCTCGTGGGTTTTATTAGAAGGTGTGGCTTCAAAAATTGACTTTAGTTCTCACTTGTTGGGAGAACAATGATAATCTAGTCCACAGAGACTTGTAAAGGATTTGTAAGCCAGCAAACATTTTATCTGCAAGTGGTCTGATAACCCTCTTGTAAGAGCAGAACGCCAAGGGCCTGAGAGGCTCTGACAAACAGGGACAGCTAAGGCCATAGCCTCACTTCTTGACATTCAACCCCCCCCACCCCTCGCCACAGGGCAAGGGAACCACCAGGACCAGTTCAAGATAATATTCACTCATTCATTGTTTCATTCTCTGATAATTATTAACCGTTTACCGTGTGTCAGAAATTTGCTAAATGAAAGAAATATAGTGGTGTGATATGGTCGCTTCTCTCCTGGATGAGCACTATTACACTTGGACAAGGTGAGGCTCAATGAAAAGTGATCATTTCACATGTGCTATTATTTTATGTTCTGATCTGCCCTTAAGGGAAATTATATCCAGTTCTGAGAGAGAAGGAAAAAGTAACAAACCAAAAGAGTAAGCCAAACTAGAGACTGCTAACATTAGGGATTCTAAGAAACTAAGACAAGGACCCTCTTCTCCCCCCATGTTAAAGGTCTACAAAGAGATCACAATTACGGGTTTAGCCCACTTGACAGATGTATACAGAGCTCATAGTATGAGTCTAGTACTATGCTATATAAGATGCAGAAAGCTTTAAAAAAAAAAACAGTCAGTTCCTTCAAGGAGCTGAATTATCACTGTAGAACAAGATATATGTGAAAAGTTAATTAACAGGAGAGATGGTAAAGCAGCACAAAATCAAAATGCTAAGTGAGAGGCAGAGGTAGTAAAAGACTAAACACAAAGCTCCAGGAGGCAGAGACTCTTAAAAGAGTTGGACCTTAAAGATGGGCAGGAATTGAATTGGAGAGAAGCAAGAGATAAACATCCTCGGCAACAGGAACAGCAGAGTGCAGTAGGAATGAGAAGTGACTAGGATATGTATGAAGACGGAAGGAGTTTGAGATTTCGGATGCCTACAAATATGTCTATGTTTATGAGTATAGATAGAAGTTTACAATGTTCAAAGTCTGAGAGTTTCTCCTATGTTTCCTCCTAGCTTTAGTAGCAACGCTAGGCAGTGAGTGATCAGCTAAGGTGTCTCTAAATAGTAAGTTCATCAGGTGGGAGTCAGAAGGAGGTGGAGGAAAACAAAGACCAATTTCTATCAAGTTTCCCATCACCTCTTCCCTGCCAGGGATTCTGGACTTGACCTCAAGGAAGGGCCTTCGTTCTCTTTCCAGGAAGTAAATTCCGGGATATTCATCATATCATAAAGAGATGACAGCTCCTAGGAGAAGTGGTCAGAGTAGAAAATGCAGGACTTCCAGCTCAGATGAACTGTGATGAAGTCTCCAGGAAGGCAAAAAAGAGCCATAGGCTCCCCAGGGAAACCACACCTGGAAAATCGGCTGGTAAGCATCAGCCACTTCCTTTGCCTGCTCTGCATATATTCTGAGTTCTTAACTCACAGTTGAATAACTGCCCTGTGCTCCTCCCTTACTATCTGAATCACCTTAGGTTTGGCTGTGTTCATTTAAACTCGTTTTTTAATATTAACATTTTAAGAATTCGAATTTACGAGAGTATTTAATAGGGAAAGCCTTATCTTTGGCATAAGGTCAACTATAGCTGTGTAGTATTGGACAGGGGCCAAATCCAACCCACTATCCTTTTTTGTAAATAAAGCCTTATTGGAACACAGCCATGCCGGTTTGTTTATGTGTCATCTATGGATGCTTTCATGCTCCAATGGCAAAGTTAAGTGGTGAAAGAGAGCATGTAGCCTGCAAAGTCTGAAATATTTATAACCTTTGCCTTTACAAAAGAAACTGCTTACCCCTGGCATACAATAGATATACAGATGATCCTAGATCAGACGTACTGGTAATCTCTCAAAATCTCAGTTTATCCTAAAATGGAAATGATAACTGCTTTGTCTATTTCACAACACAGCAATGAGGAACAATGAAATTGATATACAAATATTGGTGAACTATAAGCATAGTGTTCCAGGGCTGCAAGTCCCTAATTTTCCCATTGCAACTCTCCATCAGCTCAAGACACCTTCCCACCTCCCCAGAATGAGTGAGCCCAATCTTCCTTTTGGCCAGATATCTTACTCTGGCTGGATTCTCCTCTCCTCTCCCACTGCTTCTAAAAAAAGAGCTTCTGAATCTGCCATCAGCCCCTGCTAATCCCTTCTATCCTCTGGTACTTTGTCAACAATAACAAGTTCAATGGAACAGAACTCAATCATTCATTCCTTCAATGAGTGTCTATGCTTTAGAAGGGAGACAAATGCAGGCATCAGGAGAACGCTGAGGCTCGATCTATGGATGAATTGAAAACATGCACAAATGTTTAAAATATAATGGGAAGACTTTGAGGACAATGGCCAGAAGTTTATATTTTATTCAATGAATTCAGAGAAAGTGGCTAACATAGCAGGTGCAGAGATGACTCTCGCAGATGGTCGTAAGGTCTCAAGGGACTGCCATTGCATATGTGGCCTCTTCCCAGGCTCCATTTAACACTAGGACCAGGCCTCAAGTTACCCTCATGGCTTCCCCACCCCACACCCTTTGGTTTCCTCAATGATTAAGAGTCTGGCTCTGGGCCTGACAGTAAGCTGTAGTCTCCAATTCAAAGGGAACTCAGCAAGAATGACCTTGGTAAACTCTCTCTGCAGAGCACCATGGATGTCAGCAAGCATCTCTCAGAGATTTATAGCCCTGAACCTAGCCTCCTGTTACTTAGCGATTCTGCTGTATTTTCCATTGAGCAATAAGAGCAGGATAACACAGAGCCGCCCAAGGTTAGCAGCCTTCTGAAGTCCACCCAGCTCCACACAACTTCTTCCTAATGGTATACAGAGGAGATTTATTGGGATGTTTTTGCAGGCCAGGAAATTGCTACATGATTTTGTCATTGACAAAGGAGCAAACGTCACTGCCCAGTTTCTGTTGGACTTTCTCCACCTCATTAGCTCTTGAACTGGAAATGATGAAAATAGGCTGATTCCTAGTTCAGTTATCAGGTGGGAGGGCAACCCAAACAATATTCTAATTTCATTGTTTTCACTTCAAGGATTATTGATGGCAACTTTAGGGTACAGCTTACATTAGGATTTCCACTTGGTTTCCTGTTCTTGTGGGATTCATTTGAATTGTTACTCGGTTGGGCAGTCAACATTTTTCTTAAGTTGGTTCTAAAGCAGTGAGGAAAAACTACTCTCAGAACTAATTTTATTTCCACCATCTTTGCAGATGTGCTGAAGCTAAAGATCAAAACTGCTTTTTCCCCATAGCAGGAAAAGTTATAGCTGTCGTATCAATTCTGATTTCCGTAGAGTATCTGTCATCTACACTTCCTTATAGGCAGGGAATTCCCAAACCAGGCATATTTTTTTCTAATGCTATTTATGCCTGCTGACATAACAGCAGTCAAAAAAAAAAAAAGCATGAAATAGTAGCTGTACCATCACACAGTAAGTATTATATTGGTAATAATTTAATGGAATCCCCATGACAGTGTTCATATGTGCCATATTCCCTTCCATTTCACCAGTTAGAACCAGAGATGTTGAGTAAAACAAGGAGGAGATGTAGTCAAAGAGGGCTTTTTTGAACTGGGAAATTAGGAGACTGTTGGGGTAGAAAATTTGGAGATTAAGGAGGTACGGTTTTTTGGTTTTCCTTTTTATTCTATTTTTTATTTTTTAACTATTGCTCTCAAAAGCCTTCTGAAAAACATCAGCACTCACTGCAATTGCATTCAATATGTTATTTGGAATACCGTAGCTGGAGCCACGGCTGTAAGGAACAGAGGAAATGCCCCCAGGTTTGCAAAAGAGCTCTGGGTTATAGCAGGGAGAGGCTAATCAGCTTCCTAGGGTAACAGCAGATCCAAGTAGCTTACTTTTTAAATATTATTTTCCCTCTGCCAAAATAAAAAGTATGAATGACAACATGTTACCTTGTTTTGAGAATTAAGAAGGATGGAGCTTTGGGAAGTCTTTTAGAAGCTCTAAAGCGTAAAGATAGCTCTCACCCTTCTTCATTCCAAAGGAAGTTAAATAGATAGTAAAAGTGGAATGTTCTACACAGAAAGGTGAAACAACTTCTCCTTTGACCACTATCAGTTAGCAATGGAACCAAATTATCAATATCGGCCTTAGACTCAGAATGTGTCCTCAGGGAAGCAGCTTTGCCTGACCGGAGGTTGTTCTTCCGCTACCTCAGTTTCTGCACAGACTCTGTCCGCCTCCCTCCCTCACACACATTCTCTGTGGTTGAGGCTGTCTGTGAAGCTCCACTCCCTTCCTTTTCCCAAGTCACAGTTACAGGAACTATTGCAAGATTAACTCTCTCATATTATATTTCATTCAACAGAACAGCAACTCAAGGATTTTGGCTTCTGGAACAAGCATAAAAGATCTTCTACAAAATATTAACTTCCTTGGAAAGAATCTTTTAAGACAACTTTGTGTTGGTGAAAAGTGTCAGGTCAGCTGCCACAGAGTCTGAGTTTATGTTTATTCATTCAGCAGGTAAAGATTCACAATACTATACAAATATCCACCAACCTGTAAGTCTAGGATAATGTAAATTCCATTTGTAGTGATGATGATGGTGTATAAACATACCACTTAACGCACTTTAGCCAAAAGTATTTATATCTTTTCCTAACAGATTATTTTGATCAGTTTTAGGCTTGTGGGAAAAATTGAGTTGTTTGTATTTTTTTGAAGTTTTTCTTCTTAAAAACAAAGATGTATTTTCCTGTAATTATAGTAACTTATTTTCTATATTTTTTCTTATTTTCTATATTTCTACTTATTTTCCAGTAACTTATTTTGCAATGTGCCAGAGGGTGAGCATGGAACCTTGAGCCATTACTAACTCGACCCTTGGTAGTTTGGTTATCTTTGGTAAGTGAACCCCCCTACCCACTCTGAGCTTTAGTTTTCTCATCTATGAAATGGGAGTAATGATAATAATAAACAACACCATATAAAGACTAGAGGAAATAAGGAAAAAGCAAAGATAAGTACCTAGCACAATGCAGAGAACATAGTAGGTGCTCAAGAAATAATTGTTTCATTTCCATTCAAGTTGTAGTTGAGAAGGCTGAGAAATTATGGTGTCAAAGTATTCCATACAATCCTATCTGGGATTCCAATCTTTTGTATGAATTTACTTTGACTGAGGGCTTTTGCATTAGATTAAAAAGGACAGGGAAGAAGGAGGGGAGATTGATAATCTGCACAAAAGCAGAGAATGAAAGACATTTGGTTTCCACCCAACCTTGTTAACTGTTCTGAAGTGATGGAATTAGAGGGAAAAAATCAAAGGAAAATCAAGATCTGGCATCTGGGCCAGGGCAGGACTATGCCTGGCAGAGACTAGTGAAGAAATAGAGAGCACTGGAAGGAGCCCAGCTGAGAATAGTAATTGCCCAAGTAGGCCACTGTAGAAGCTCAAAGATGGTGGCTCCCAGCTGAGGCTGATGCAATCTGGCAAAATGCAAGACAGCCCTGGAAACTACCTGGAGTGCACAGGGGAGCTTCACAGGCATTATACGACTCAAGCGCTCACAGCACTGGGCAGCGGAATCCAGGTGACCTCATTTGTACTCCTCAGCCAGGGGACCTGAAGACATTCAGATTGTGTTCTTGGCCATGGTATAGATGGTGACTGTGTATCAGTCAGCCCATTCTGAAAGCATTTTCTGCCCTTGATGGAGGGAAAGGAACAAGAAATTTGGAGGCATATATATGAGTATGTTGAAGGGAGGATGATGAGCTAAGAAGACAGAAAAGAAACAGAGAAAACAAAAAGAACAAAGATTTATTTGCTAAGCAAGAGGGCATTCAAAAAATATTTCTCCCACATCCCATCCAGGAGATTTCAAGGCCAGGAAAATAAAAGCACCTGTAGGATATCAACTGACTAAAGCTCCAGAGAAAACCATAAAATGTCTTAATTTTCTTATTCAAGAACTCTTTTTTATAACCAAACACAAGAGGAGAGTTTTAAGTAGGTGCCTGAGTCATAAGATATATGAAATGTTTGACATGTTGCTTAGTTCTACAAAGAGAAACTTCCAAATAATTTATAATGCAATTTTTTTTTCAGATTTCCAGTTTGGAGGAGTCTTGAAATCTTATAAACAGAAATATGAGGACTACAATTTTTTAAATGTTAAGAAGTAAAGACTTCCCCATTCGCTAATTAATACAGTCACGTATCTGTGACCTCAAACTTAAAAAGGCAATGACTTAACTTTAAGGGTCAACTATTTTTGGATCCTCCAGTCTCCTTCTCTGTGAATAATACTTTCATTGAACCAAGCACAGCTCTTTGAGAATGATATGAGTCTTCCTGCTTAAACAAGCAGTTCAGACTTTAACTTCCTTCTTGTTCTTTCTCTGAGAAGGCAGGTCCAAACATATCCTTTAAAGATAGTTTCATCAGTACTCTAGAACTTCTCCATAATTATCACACTTCATTAGATAAAGGACTTCTGTGTCTATAGTTTCTCAAAAAGAAGCCAAAAGAAAGCTAATGTCCTCTTAAAAGAAAGATTTGACAGTCTTTGAAAGTGACCATTTTCTGTGTTCCCATCTAATGTCAAGCCTTAAAGCCAACCACAAAAAAATTTTTTCCATCTATGTTGAAGTAATTTAATTCAACAGTTTGTACCAAGAAACAAAATGAAATAGCAGACATCCAATCAGAGAAAGAAATAAAAGGGAGAAACCATACTCTAAATATGCATGATCATCTTTACCTTTCTCTCTATGTTAAAGGACTTTAACTTAACTCTAGAAATGGTTTGGCAAGATCGGTTCATCAGTGTGAATAGCTCTCTTGAACTCAAAGTGAAACCTAAAATGTTAGATAGTACTAGAGTTATATCATGCTTTTTTCTGTATGTGAAAAACTCCTTTGTAATTCTCCCATATAGAATAAGTGTCAAGGTATTTGATGTCAATAAATTCATTAAAAGGGAAAAATTATTTGATAGTGTGAATGGCACTAGAACCTTGGTGGTGGGTGCTGTGAGGAATATCCACATTTTTAAATGTGAAGCTGTACTCCTGAAACTTATATAGTATTGTAAACCAATGGTAAATCAATAAAATATATTTAAAATAAAATAATAATAAAACAAAGATTAAAATATAAATCAAGAAATTAAGATATTTGGTAATACTCTGAATTAGCTGAAGGCATGTTTACACTTAAGGTTATATTTCTTCTGCCTACACCTGTCAGTAGCCCTAGTGGCTGCCACCACCTCCCCATGTTTCACCCCATTAGGACATGTCACCCCTGTATCTGAAACAATTATGTATGTGGATAAAATACTGCAATGGCCTCCCATTCTCACAAACTAGCAGTGACTCTTTCCTGTCTGTTGGTTCCTCAAGTCTCACTCCTCCCACTTGGCCTCAATCTCATGCTCTCCTATCTACCATTTTAAGAATCTCCCATTACCTGTCACTCTCTCTTTCTCTCTGGGATTTTAACTTCCTTCTCTCCAGTGCTACCTCCATTTTATCAATATTTAAATGATATTTAAGTCTTTCTACTTTACAAATCCCTTCTTTCTTCACCCTCTCCTGCTATCATCCCCATCACCTACTCCAATAAAGATGCATTTGCCAAGGTCATCAATGTTCCTCTTTTGTCATTTCATCCAGAGGACCCTTTTCTGTCTTTGGTTGACCTCTTGGTGTGTTTTGGGTGCTGTTTACCCTCTTTCTTCTCAGGGTTCTTCCTTGGGCTTCCTGACATCCTTGACTGCTGAGTTCCCTCCTACCTCTGCCATCTCTGTCACAGACTCCACTTCCTCTCCCAACCCCATCAAGGCACACTCTGTCCAAGGACCACTGTGCCCTGCATCCTGTATACTTCTGGATGGTTTCATCAATCCCCATGGCTGCTGTTACCACCCAATCACTGATGACCCACACATGTCTCTCTGCAGAACTCCCGAGCTCCATGTATTCACTTCTCTTTGAATAACTCATCAGGGGGCCCATGAGTCCTCAAACTCAATATGTCCAAAGCTGAACTTGGTAGAGTGACATTTTTTTTAATCATATCAGATGTAATCCTTTAGCACAAAACCCTTCTATGTCTATCCATCATGTTCTAAGTTAAAGCCTACAATGCCCTCTATAATCTGTCTCCACCCCGTCACTTCTCTGACCTTATGAAGGTCTATACTTCCCAGACATGCTCCCACTGCAGCCTGGCACTTACTTTTCTTCTGTCTGTTCACCTCCCAGAGAGAAGGTGGCATTGTTCAGGAATTTCATCAACCATTACCTTTTGGGTAAGACTATCCTTGAACATTCTGTATAAAATTACAACCTCCCCCTGACCTAGCATTCTTTTTCCTCTTTTCCTTATCTGTCTATATAACACTTATAAATACCTGACATACTTTGTATGGTGTTTATTTATTGTCTATTTTCCTCCACTAGAAGACAGGCTACATCATGGCAGGAACTTTGGTTTCTTTTGCTGGCTGTTGGACTGCACATAGGATGCAGTCAATAAGTAGCTGTGGAATAAATACATGAATGAATTCCCAACCCATCACTCCCCAAACCTGATATTCATCATTTCAGTAAAGCTACTCCCATCTACCCACTTGCCTAACACTGGAACCAAGAGTTAGTTTGAACTCAACTTACTGCTTTTACCCCATATTGAGCCATCACTCAATGTTCAAGTTGTCCTCTTCGCCTAGTTCCTCTTACATAGTTATTTCCTATTCATTCTTCAGGCCCTAGCCTAAACATCATTTTTACATATTTTTGTCCATTGCATTTCTTTTAAATATCCAACTAAGCCCAATACATACTAAGTGTTCATCAAATATTTGTTGAATGAATAAATGGCATTTCTCAGAAATGCCAGATTAGGTTCTTCTGCTCTTTGTTGTTGTGGCACCCTGTAAACTTCATGTAACACTCATCTCACTTTATGATAATTACTTTATGTGATGTGCTTATCCACTAGCTCTCCATAAGTTCCCTGAAAACAAAGATCTGAATGAAGGTGAGAAAAGAAATGACAGACCCTAAAACACAGAGAGTACTAACCTGACTATGGAAGGGCCATGCCTATCATACAGGGAAGCCAGTTGAATAAATTGGGGGCAGGAGCTTGGTTATATAAAGATAGAGCCAGAAAAGGGATTTCACTCCATTTTTAGATGCCAAAGGGAAAGAGAGTATTATAAAATAAATTAGACAGATTTTTATTCTCACACTTCTATATAAATCAATTATAGCACCAGTTAATGTTTAGTCTGGCTCACTTCTTAAACCTTTGAAATTTAACCAACACATTGTTATTAATTTTTTAACTTATCAATTTCAAGGACTTCTAATTTCAAGCTCGTATATTCTCATAGATATCAGACTGCACTCTAATTGCTCTAATAATACACTTGATTAATTGATACAGTTTAATTACTGATTAAGAACTTATTCCTACATCTACATAGATAGATTGATAGGTGTTCATAACTGCACATACACATTAAAAATTCATTTTATAAGTGAGAAAATTGATACAGCAGGATTTTTTATTTACATCAAGATTATGTCATTTAAAGTGGTGGAGTCAGGATTTGAACAGAAATTTATGACTTCAAAAGCCACAGAGTTCTACTATTCCATAAAGCCTCCTTAATATGCTATAAATTCAAAGTGAAAATTTTTGTATGAAAAGTTATAATAGAAAATGAATATAAATTAAGTTTATTTTAGCCAAACAGTAAGTAGTTATGGTAGTTAATGGACATATTCAATATTAGTTTGCTCACAGCTAATGATGGAAATGTTTATCAGGAGAGTATATCAAATATTCTTTGATATTTTACTAAATATAAAGAGTAAAACCATTATCTTCAGCTTAAAGTTATACCCTATATTCACCAAGAGTAGCTAATTTTATTTTATTCTGGTTTTAACTCTACAATATAAACATGAATCATACTATGGATGCAATGATATGTCAATAAAAAAATACATAAGATTACGCTACCTTCTCTTTTTTTGTGTCCCATAGCAACCTATTGTGTCAAATGAATGATTTGAGATGGGGACAAAGTAGCAACAAATTCTTCTACCAATGTTCATTTCCATCACAGATAGTATTAATAACAAATCATAGCCTTGTATATCCCTGAATTCCAGAGAGATAGCCTCAAAAGATTATACACATGCATTGAAAATCCCGAACCTGCATTTTATTATAATTTGAGTGAATATTAACTATATAAATGTATCAGTGTGTTTGACTTAACTCTCAAGTTGATTAGAGTAAATAACCATGAAGCATATTTCACCACCTAAAATTGAGATCTTCAGCAGCAAGGAGTTACCCCAACAAAGGAGGATAAGAAGATTCAAAGTCCTGATACTACCTCCCTGTGGTGACAGGACAAATCAAATGCAATACAAACTCTCAGGGCTGACTCAACTACTTGGTTTTCTAAAGCAAAAGCCCAGTAAATTATTATTTGAAGATATTCCCATCATAATTTTTTTAGCTTTAAAACTAAATTACACTCTTCTTTCATAGCTTTGAAGATTCATGTATGTTGTCACAAATGTCTATTATCGCCTTTATTTCATTAGCAAGTGACCCAGTCAACACTTGGCTCTAACCTATTAAATTCCTGATCTCTTTAATTGCCCCATTAGGAACTTTTGGTCCATTACAAACACTAAACTGTCCCTGGCTTTAGATCAAGGAAGAACAATGTAAGAAGTCTAATTTATCATTTTGATAGATTCAGCAAGTTTTTTTCCCTGTTATCAAGATTTTTATTTAGTTTAATATATACTTGAGAATATAAATATGTAATAGCATGCCCTTTTTTTTTTAATCATGGGTAGTCCTTTATGTAGCCAAAATGTGTGGTCAACACTTTATAAAACAAAAGAATAACTAAGTAAATCTGTTAGTTATCAGAAAAGAGGAAAAATACAGGAAAATAATACATTTTATATGCTATAGAGGACAGTACAACGAAAACCTACTACTTTCTTCCATAATTCAATTTTTCAAAATAAAGTCAATATATATTATTCTGTGAAATGTTAAGTGTATAAACACTATGGCCCTTTCAAAAGACAATGGCAAAAGACAAAATGTTATCTTTTCATATATTGTTCTTAACTGGAGTTGAAATTCTTTCATAGTCTTCTTTATATGGTGGTAGTTTGGCAAGATTTTCATCAGCAAATCTAACTGGTAGTGTCTGGGGCTCAGTCTGCACCAACGAAAGCAGTGTGTGCCACAGGTCACTGTGTTCTCAGGGATAACTTCAAACATGCTCAGGTTGCAACAAGCTCCAATGATGCAACCACTTGTCAATATTACATTTCTGCCTACATACATTTTTGATTGAATAGCATTATTGTCTTCCATTTTTCCTGGCTTGGGAATAACAGCCAACTTCAATATACTATTGGTGCCAATGATTATAGGTTTGGATCTTTAGTGGTGACTTTTCAGTGTCAGGGGTGATATCACTACGCTGAACATTTATGATAAGCACCTGTTTCTTCTATTCAGTTACCTTTGCCAATCACTATTGACCCAGTTTCTGCAATAAATCATGCTTTAGGGTGGATCGCTGTCCTATCGTTCCATCTCCCTGGATTTCACTTTCCACACATACAACTACCTCAGGAGTAATCTTCACACTGGAATTTCCCATTATTTATTTCTCCATCTTGTTAATAGACAAAGAACCAAACATTATAGACATATCAGGAGAGCCTCTGACTCTTTTGAGCCTTTTCTACCATAGTTTGGCCCCCTCAGCAAGGGCTTTTAATATCCTAACAGACTCAAATGAAGACAATAGCTACCCCCTAAAGTCAATGAGATCGAAACAGAAGACTATGAATAATTATCTCTGAACCTACTGTTCTCTCATCCTCTTGTCCTTCCCTTTCACTTGACATTCTTCCTTATCCAGTCAGACAGGTTAAATGGCCCTTCCTATGGAAATAAGTCCCCTGGTTATGTGCTCCCTCTACTTTTTCTGTCATTACACTCATTTTAATTTTTTTGTGATTATATTTTTAACCTCCAATTCTACTGCTAGATTCTAAGATCCCTGAGGACAGGGTTTGTACCAGTCTTGCTTACCACTCTGTATCCAACATTCAGCACAGTGCATGACCATAGGATGTATGGAATACACATTTGTAAAACTGAAATGAAATCAATGTTAATTTGATCATGACCAATGTTTTATATTTTGGACATTAGTGAAAGCTATTAGATTTACTTACTTTTACCAGTAGGAAATTCATGTATATAAGCAAAGAATTGCATGCAAAGATTTTCAGAACAGCATTATAATAGACAAAAATAAGAGTGATAAATTGTTATAGATATAGTCATATTAGAGGATATTTCAAAGTCTAGATAGGGTTACGTAGATGTGGTTTTAAATGACATGAGGAAATTCTCATTATATAATGTAAAAGAATAACATAGTTGATATGAGTCGGTCACTCTACTAACAGCTGTGTGTGTGTGTGTGTGTGTGTGTGTGTGTGTGTGTGTGTGTGTGTCTAGTACTGACCATTCCTCTTATTTTACAGAGGAGAAAAAAGTCAACATCCCCTTCCACAAGATCATACAACTGGGGGTAGGAGGTTGAATGAACAGCAAGTTGAAAGAGCAGCAAAATGGAAGAAATGGAAGGGTTAGATTCAGACCCAAGATGCGTCTGTTATTTTCCTTTTCCAAAAACAAATTCAGAAATAATCAAGGAGAGATATCCTTTTCCTTTCTATACTAATTTAGGAAGAAGAGTCTTTATTCTTTTTTAAACAAAGGAGAGAATCAGGCACACATTATGAATTTAACTACATTCTCAGGCCTGCTCAGGCCAAAATGAAAAATTTTCAGACTGATAGTAAAAATTGTTCACTCGTTATTCAAAGAACTTCAAGAACAACCAGCTATAAAGTCACCTAAGCTAGGAAATTTTTACCAGTCTCCTTGGAAGATTACTAGCATTCTTCTATAAATACTTATAGGAAATGCATGAATTCATGTTCTTGATATAATTAACATTATGCAAGCTGTGAATTAACATATGCTTTGCGATGCTAATTAAAGAATACGAATTTTTTTTGAAAACCCAAGATGCTTGAAATTTAAACTAGTGTTCTTTCTGTTATACTATGTCATAGAGCTTTGCATTTGATGGATCTTTCTTGTTTCTCCCCTTTCTCCCACCTCCAAATGTTATTCACCCCATAGCGTTCCTAAAGGTTGGTAATGCACAAATACTGTGTCATTCCCTGAGGAAATTTAGAGTTGGCAGGGGGGCTTAGAAATTAAGTGCCTGAAAGCCAGTAACTGGCCCCAGAGATCTCAAAAGACTGCTGTCCAGCTCTAAATTCCATGATCTCTGTACCACAGCCCTGAATAGAAACCAGAATGCCGGTATCCAATGCAGTGAGAATTTATTTCATAGTTATCAAAGCAAACCAAAGGTTATCAGGGGGTTGGACATTTAAAGATTAAGTACAGCTGATCGCACTCAACTCTTATGCAGGTAGCTTAACTTCAGTGGATCTGGTCTCTCTCTGAAGGGAAAATGGAGGTGTTTATGATCCTGTATCATAATGGGTTCCAGGTGACCCAGGGAAGGCAGCTAAGTCAGGCCCTCTCTTCTTTGATTTATATGGCAGGATCCAGGCCATCCCTAAATTGAAAAGATATAGTAATGAGCAAATGCAGAAAAAGAAAAGAGAAAAAAAGAGCTGAGGGAAAACCTGGAGTGCTTTTCCAAGTCCAAAGTGAGCTATGGCTGCCCTCTCTGCCTCAGAAGGTATGATCATAAATTACTAGCTAATGTTTAGCACTGGGACTCTGGCCCATGATATATTACAGAAGACAAGATGCCTCCAAGCAGAAAACACTGTAATTGGGGAGCAATAACATCTGTGTCAGTCAGGGACTGCAGTTAAAGTGAACTGAGAAGTAACAGGCTGGATTGCACATGCAAAGTAATAATATGCACATTTTTAGTTAAAAAGACGTGTCATCAAGATATGGGCCTTTTTAAATTCTTTGGTGTCATGAGAGACTAAAGAGTAGGACCCCCAGACTTCTGTTTTAACATTCTCATTCTGTTGGCCAACACCTCAAGCGAATTATAGCCTAGAAGGCAGGAGAATTGAAGGAGATCGGACCCCCAGATTTCTGTTTTAACATTCTCATTCTGTTGGCCAACACCTCAAGCGAATTATAGCCTAGAAGGCAGGAGAATTGAAGGAGATCGGAGTTGGGGCTTTGGATCTCTGGAGCAGGGATTGTAAGTCACTGTGAAGCTTTGCTGTATTGAGCAGGTCACCTGATCTCTCTGAGCCTCCTAATGTGGTGAGGGGCAAAGTATTCATGTGTAATAGAGCTGAACAGAGACCCAGATCTTCTGGCTATGAATCTTATCTTCCTGGTGCACTTCTGTCAGTTCTGACCTTGATATTTAAGTAATTATAATACAATGAACAGATGCTTAGTTATTTTGGGACTGAAGTATGTGCGATAGATTTTTATTCCTGGAGAGCTGATGATAAAAGAGAACTACATTCTTGTAAGTAACTTTATAAATTCTCCTGTAGCATGATAACAATTAAAAAAACCAAATTACCCAGAAGTATTTAAGAGATTGCCAGTTAAAGGTAGTCTAGAGAAATCTAAATTGAGTTAAAATATTTGCTTAACAAGGGACTATGGTGATGGTACATGGATGAATTGGTGGTGGGAATTTTATGGGGACTACACCTGAGAGGAGAAAGCATACGTTGTACAAAAATGAATAGTGATGTAAAATATATATTAATTAATTAATATATATAAAATATTCACTTAGACGGCCAACTTCTGAGGTCCCTTTCAACTCTGATAACTGCTGATTCTTCAGTGTGTAAGTGTATGGTCCCAAAGTCCATTTGTGACTTCAAATACCTCTTTCCTCACAAGGTGTCCAGGACTGACCCAGTTTTGCAATGAAAGTCTACACAATGTTGTGTTCTCTTTGATCCTGGTCTACACCAGCACAGTGCTCCTAACTGAATCTTCCTACCCAAGGAGAATAAAAGCACACTAAAAAGTCTCCTCACAAACTATGGATGTTGAGCAAACCTCTAATATGTTCTCTTAACTAATCTTGAGCTTCACCTCACTTTCATTCCAACCTCCATGCTCTGCTCCTTGAGTAAGTACCTGAGTTTTTTCTGAGTAGCCCTCTTAGAGTGGTTCTTTAGCTGGATTGTCTGCTTAGTTTCACAACTAGACACTTTCCCAGCCCCCAGCCCCCAGCCCCCACTTCTCTTGCCAGGCCCAATTTATGTGTTTTTGTCACTGGGAAGGGTGCTACTGGGTCCTGATGCCATTGCTGCAGCCTAGTCCTAGCCAGTGTGTAAAAGCTGCCATGTGGATTTCTCACCACCAACCTACCACATCAGCTTGGTACCTATTAGAAGAATTCTCTAAGAAACTGGTTTTTTATAACCACGAACTTTCCAAGGGTTCAAATACCCCATTTTTATAAGCTTAATCATTTTCCTGTTTGCTGACTAGTATTGCCTTTATTGAATATCCTACTCCTGTACTGCAGAAAAACTCCTCTACTTTTAAAAATAAATTAATTCTTACTATGAGAAAAATTTTTAAGCATAAATTCACTTCTCCCTAAAGCAAGAAAAATATGAAGTATGATATGGTAAAAAGTCCAATTTTTGTTTTTCATTGGATGAGGTGTGTTGGTTTGTTTTAAACTTTCCTAAAGTTGTTGTTTTATTTTTGTGCCTCAGGAAATGTTGTGTTTAATGTTTAATCAATATTTAGCACTGAACCCAAAACATATGTCCAAAATACATCCTCTTCATTCCTACAACAATCTTAATATGTTCTCTTAACTAATTTCTGTGCTGCCCTACACAGTAAGGATTTGAAGCAGTCTTCTGGAGAGATTGGCATTGTCCTCAGGCTCTTACTTTGGAGCGTCTAAGACTGCCCAGCGACGAGTAATAGAGAGGTTAAAGGGAAGAACTAAGGTGTCCCCAGTTAAGAAAATATTAAAAATGCTGTGAAATTCTAATCCCTATTGGCATCCACCAGACAAAAGCACTGGGATAAATTTCTACCGAAGGCAGAAACTTCTGGTTATCTACACGATAATGCATTCCCCCTTCCTCCTTACTAACAGGACAACAGATTTCTTCTAGGCATGTGAGCAGAGAGATATAAACAGAAGACTGTAAAAGGGGTTTACTCAACTAAGAGGGACAACTCTAGGAACTTCTGTCCTCTCTCCTTCTCCCTTTCTGCTCAAAGTGTGTCTAGTTGCCAGATTTAACAAATAAAAAATAAGGGGCCTCCCTGGTGGCATAGGGGTTAAATCTCAGCACTATCACTTACTGCAGCCAGCCAGGGAGCTAACCCACATATGGCACAGCAAACCTCTCCTGTCTCACCCGCTGCTCCCCTCAGCAGTGTATTTTAGTAGATCTGCCTGTTCTGCTCCCTATTCTGTCTCTGGTAAATCCTCTTACCCCAGCAATTCTGGCCTACAGTTCTTCTGTACATAAATAAATAAATAAATCTTTAAAAAATAAAAATATAGGATGTCTAATTAAACGGAAGTTCAGATAAATTTTTTTAGTGTAAGTATGTCCTAGGCCATTTGGGACTAGTAGTAAATAATTTTTGTTTATTCGAAAATTCAAGTTGTAACTGGGTATCGAAGTTTATTATGCTTTCAAGAATACAGACATTAAGGGGTACTCCCTGGTGGTGCAGGGCTTAGAGTCTCAGAGCTATCAAGCTATTGTCAGCCACTGAGGCATGAATTCAGTCCCCAGCAAGGGAGCTGACCTACATGGTGCAGCAGACCTCTCCTGTCTCGCCCGCTGCTCCCCTCAGCAGTGTACTTCAGTTGATCTGCCTGTTTTGCTCCCACTCTGTCTCTGGTGAATCCTCTTATCCCCTGCACCTCTGGCCTACACCCCAGTTCTTGTATGCATAAATAAATAAAATAAATTATCCTGGACCATAAAGTGAATGTAAGGTCAATAATGACAGAGCCCGGTCACAGAAGAAGAGGAAATGCCGTATTAGCTAGCCCCAGGCCACCTTCACCAGAACATTTTCTACAGAACATTTTTTTTTTAAAAAGTTTTATCTTGTTTGAAACACCATTATTAGGAATTTGTTACATATAGTCAAATTCAGTACTAACTGGTACAAGTCCATTTCCACCTCCCGTTTCCTCTCCATTTCCTTTCATCCTTCTTTTTCTCTCCCACTACCCATCATGTGTATTGTAAGTTGATTTTATTCATTTACAAGGATGAACAGAGAGAGTGAATCTCACACAGTAACTGTGCCCTTCCTACATTAAAAGAAACAGCTTGATCTAAGGAGAGTCATATTGAAATATGATCTGTTGTTCTTTCGGACAAAGACTGTCTCTCGACCTCCCCAAAGACCACTAGCTAATGAAGAGATTTCCTTCCAAAGGCTGCCATGAATATATCATTTATCTAGAGAGGTTTGTTTAGGAGAAGGTGAGAATTAGGCACAGATAGGAATCACCAATAAAATTTTAAAGAAAAGAGTATACATTAGAAAATACTCAATTCTATTTTAGCTTTGATTCTGTAACTATGCATTGTATCAATAATTGTACCTAAGAATTATTAAACACAAACATCAGAACTATACTAAGCATTTTAGACCTTTCTATAAGCAAATATGTTATCTAACCCTCATGCTAATTCTATGGGGTTGATAGTATTACTAACTTTATCTTGCATGTAAGGAAACCAAGGCTCCAGAAGGAAAAAGGAATTTCTTCCAAATCAAAAACCACGCAAGATGTGCAGCAGGAGTTTGAGTTCAGGTTTTTCTGACTCCAAAGCCCAGATTCTAATGATTTGACAAAGGCATTTCAGGGCTCAGTTCAGTTCTTTCATTTATAATACACACTCACACACACATCATATATATCCTGCACTTCATAGGCAGAAAAATGAGCCCATGTTAACATGAATTGCTGTCCCACTTCGCAACATCCTGCACTTAAGCTCTGCAGATGAAAAGATGCTGTGCTGGAGCCCACACTCCCTTCCACAAATCACAAAAAGGACAACACAAAACACCAGCGTTGTGCCAGGGCGGTTATTACCCTAAGTCCCACTTATTCAGTGCAGACACTGACGTGAGGGTATCATAGGGAATCGGGATATTTTATGAAAATTTTATGGCTGGAGAGTGAGATGGGGAAAGTACACTTGGAGAAGAATTAAAGTTTAACCTCACGTGACCTGAGCATCACACGTTTAACCTTCTTTACCAACTTGCTTTACCACGAAAGCACTTCCATTTTTAGGTCTCTTCATACCACAGATTGATCAGAGACCAGAGAAGCTACCACTGTAGCTTAGCTTTAACATTCCTTTAACATTCCCCCAAATTTGGACCACATTTAGTCTCCTTGGGCCCACAGACACACGCCATGGTGGTGTAATGTAGTGAAGAGCTCCCTCTGAAGATTGCTGAATCACAGGAAGAGCACAAACCAAGCAGGAAAAATGTGCCTTGCACTTTCCATGGATTTCACCTACTGCATCTGGGGGTGGTGAGATTTTCATGAATAGGGCACCCAAGGAAAATAGCTAATAACAGACTGATCCAGAACAGAGAAAGAATAGCATGGCATCTTGCCCCAGTCATGAATAGATGACATAACAAAGAGAGAGGAAAAAGAAACAAGGAACCCAGGAGTAATGGGGAGACCAGGACTCACCAGCCAGGCGTCTGGTAAGCACAGAGTGTGGGAACTTTTCCTAGTCTCTGAGACATGTATTGTTGTCCAACAATGGCACGGCGGTGGCTGACGTTGCAAAGTCTCCATTTCAGAGGAGAAACCAGCAGAGGTGTTCTGCTCCTCCTCTCCCCTTTGGGAAATCCTGGGAAGTGCCAGCCAACTTGCATCATTGTTAAAGATGTGAAATAACATGAGCGAGCTCTGTATTTATAATGGGCAGGGTACAGGACAAACAGAATTCTCAGGAGCTGGCGGCAACATCCTATAGTAAAACTTGCTGTGTACTGGGACACAGAAGACAGCGGTGGAGTTGCCACTCAGTCACCAACATAGCAAGAAAAATCTATCTCTTTATTGTTTATCATACTCACAAAAATGGAAAGTCCAGGAGGTATCCATGTCGGTAATTGTAGCTCAACCATTATTGTGGAATGAAGAGATACACTAATCCCACAGCATAACCTTCTTGCTGTCCAAGTGAGCAAATTGAGGACCAGAGAACTGGGGTTACTTGCCAGAGTCTCTTGTTAAGTTTGTCTATGAAGAAATATAACTTGGTAAAAGATAGATATTAATGAGTTCATTTGACACATTCAGATTGTCAGGCAAGGCTGCTTTGAAAAGAAGACATTTGAGGAGATCTAATATGATGAGAAGGAGACATCCAGGTAAAAATCTGGGGAAAGAATGTCCCAGGCAAAAAGAGCTATGTGAAGCCATAAAATTTGAGCAACAGTGAAATAAACCAGAAGGAAAAATAAAAATATCAAATGGTTTCATTTATAGGAGGGATATAAGGGAACCAAATAAGGGCACAGGAGGAAAAAAATAGCAATAATAATAATAATAATAATAATAATAATAATAATAATAAAACAAAACTAGCAGGCAACCATAAATGAGAGACATTCTGCAGGGGAGGGGGAGGAAGAGGGACTAAAACCGGGGAGAAAAAAGCACAAGGGACTATGGTGATGGCTCATGGGTGGATTGGTAGAGGGAGACCTATGGGGAATACACAATAATGTAAAAGATATAAATAAAAATATATATATTTATTTTTTTCCATTCTTTAAAAAAATTTTTTTTATATCTTTTACATTTTGTATTCCCCTCAGGTAACCCACCACCAATACACCCGTGACCCATCGCCACGGTCCCTTGTGTCCTTTTCTCCCCCATTTTGTGCCCTTATCCTTCCCCTCCCTCACTGAGTGTCTCTCTCTTCTTTGGTTCCCCTATACGCCTGTTATAAGTGAAACCATTCAATATTCTTCTCTTTCTTTCTGGCTTATTTTGCTGAGCATGATCCCTTCTAGTTCCATCCATGTCGCTGCAAATTGCATGTGTTTATCTTTTTTTTTTAAATATATATTTTTATTGTTATTTATGTCTTTTACATTTTGTATTCCCCTTGGGTAGCCCACCACCAATTCACCCGTGATCTATCTCCATGGTCCCTTGTGTTCTTTTCTATTCTATTTTGTGCCCTTTTCCTTCCCTCCCTCTGCCTCCCTCCTCCCCCCACCCCCACTGATTGTCTCTCTTTTAATAAAAATATATGTATTTATTTTAAAAAATAAAATAAAATAGGAGCAAACTTGGCATATGGGAGGTAAAACAGGGGAGCCATGTGGTTGGAAGAGAGGGAGCAAGGGGAAAGTGGAAACCGGGGGTGAGGAATTAGAAATAGTAAGGACAGATGCCTTCTTTGGAGAATTTGATCATAAAGGGAATAGAAATAAGTGGAGCTGCTACTAGGAGGGTAGAGTTTGTTTATATTTAAGAAGGGAGCCACAATTGAAAAACCAAGTGTTAGAAAAAGATTTTTTGGACACAATCATGAATATTTGAATGAAGAATAACATAAAATGGTATTAGGGAATTGTTATTTGCTAAGGGTGAAAATGGAATTGAGATGATAGTTTTTTTTCAATTCTATATAAAGTAGGTATTACTAAATAAAGTAATATCAGGGGCTTCCTGTCCAATACATGAACAAGAGAAAGAAATCTGGGGAGGAGACAGATGAAACTAGATTGGCAAAATATAATTATTAAACTTGGATGGAGGGCATATGGAATTCACTAACTCTTCTCTCTACTTTTGTGTTTGTGTCAAAAGGTTTCTAAGTGGAAAAAATAACAGATGAGAGCTAGTTGTGTTATGGCCGTCTGATACGGCCACAGCGGTCCTGCCACTGTGACGGTGGCATCAGAGGAGACTGAGTGAGGAGGCAGGACTTTTCACCAACCTCCAGGGAAAGTGAGGATCCCCCTCCAGCCTCATGGATGACATGAAGATAGTAGTGACAAGAAGTCCTCTCCCCTCCAGCCAGGGTGATGTCAACTTGACCCCACTCACACCAGCAAAAACGGAGTGCCCCTCCTCACTGGAGCGTCACCAGAGGCTGAGTGGGAAACTGGGCTTTCACCCTCACTTGGCAGCGACAAGGCAGGACTCCCTTCCCCCACCAGTACAGAATCAGAGGAGGCCTGCTAAAACAAAAGATTTAAATAAGATCCAGAGACTCATAACATAATGCCCAAAATGTCCAGAATACAAAGGAAAATCACTCATCATACCAAGAACCAGGAAAGTCTCAGCTTGAATGAAAAATGACAATCAGATGTTGGAATTATCTAATAAGAATTTTGAAGCAGGGTCTTCCTGGTGGTGCAGGGGGTTAAGTCTCAGCACTATGAAGCTATCCGAAGCCACTGCAGCATGAGTTCAATCCCCAGCCAGGGAGCTTCCCACACGGTGCAGCTCCTGCCTCACTCACTGCTCCCCTCAGCAGTGTATTTCAATCAATCCTGTTCTGCTCCCCACTCTGTCTCTGGTGAATCCTCTCACCACCCCCACACCTCTGGCTTACATCCCAGCTCTTGTATGCATAAATAAATAAATCTTAAAAAAAAAGAATTATAAAGCATCCATCATAAAAATGCTACAATTATATTCATATAATATGTTCATACTTAAATGAGAAATAAAATGTCTCAGACAATACATACAAACACAGCAGGTTAGAAAATGAGTTTGCAGAAAACTACTGTCCTCTACATTGTTGATATTGAGAAACTAAGTCTCCCAAGTCACAAGATGTGAGGAAGTATTGGTCCGCAGTCATCTGCCACCCCACCATCCCTGGAGTCAGCTCCAGGCATTTAGTAAGTCACATATTTCCCAAAACTCAGGCCACATTTCAGCAACTCTAACCTATTGCATCACTGAATTTTTTCCCAGCCTGTTCCCTGGAAAGAAGGACTAGGATTTCAGTGTGTCACTTCAGCAAAAATGTTGTATCCAAAGTAATGTTAGTTCCCAAAAACTAGTATTTCCAGACTTCAAGATTTCTTCTCAAGTCTCATCCTGCTTCTCCCTTTATAAGAGTTGTGAACTTGAAAACATTTATGAATACATTTCAAAAATTCAGTAAGAACATACTCCATGGAGGTGATCAGAAAAGCAATGTGGTGTTGATGCTGTCAACATTTCAGGAAATGTTCACTTGCTTCCTATAAGGGCAACAGACATAGGAAAATGGGGTAAGGAAACACACAGACAGCCTGCTGTTTACGTTAATTTTTCTACTTTTCAGCCTTGGCTCACAGAACATGGTACCAAAGACATATCTTTTGAAACTTAAGGTGCAAGTAAGCTTATTTCTAAAAGAAAAGGAAAAGGAATTAACATGTATTCACACCTAAATACCTACTGTGCTAAAATCTATACCACACACTTTACATGTAATCTTTTCTGTTCCTCAAAATACTCCATGAACACTATCACCATGCTATGGAGAGGGAAACTGAAATTCAAATCATCAGCTAACAGCTAATACCTCATGTGAATCCAGGGCTGATAGATACACGACCATTCAGCTTCTATAACGAGAAATCTACCAACATGCATCAGCCTGTCGGAAGTACACTCCAGCTGAGGGCAACTCCAGGCCTCTTTTCCCCCCTTTCGCTTAGGGAGGGAATAGCACAAGGGAAACAGCGGACTTCTCAGTGGGCCTGCTGGTCCCTGGCAGAGCCAAGACCCAGCATTCGAAGCAGCCCTTGAGAGAGAGAAGCGCTGCTGCCACCCTGGCTTTCCATTCTCCCTTCACATGCAGATCTGTGGACGCTGCCCCGGCTGACAACACCAGATCCAAGAATGCCCTATTCTCTCCAGTTGGGCACCCTAATGAGATCAGACTCAGTGGCAAACTTTTCCAAAAAATAACTTGGCAGAGTACTGATCGGTTCTAGTCCTGAATCTACAATTCAGTTCCATGACAAGTTTGATGGGCTTATATGGAGCAGCCTGGATATTTATGTACCATTTCAGCAACACCTTAATGCCGCGTTTAACATCATTCTTATGATGGGATGCCTCAGAGATCTGAACAACCAATTTGCATATCTGCAAATTACTGAGGGGTGGGCCTGGGGCGAGGCACTGTTGGTATGAGACTGAGTATTGAAAGAGTTATCTGAACAAAGGACAGAACTGTGAACTGGGGTGATCAGAGATGGCTTCAGAAAGACTGCAATTTTACCAGGGCTGTGAAAGATAGGATTCCACTAGGCAGAGTGAATAGCTTTTGCAGGTAGGGGCTGATATCAGCAAGCTTTCAATGCTGGGAAAGGGAAATTCGTTCACAGATCGAAAAAGAAAAGAAATAGTGCAGCTGATTTTTACATAATGATCTTGTGTCCTGCAATGTTACTTAACTTCTTTATCTTTAAAATCATTTTTCATGGATTACGATTTTCTATACATAAAATTATGACATTTGCAAATAAAAAAATTGGGAAAGGAAAAAACCACTTGAGGCCATGGTGAAAGAGAGATTTCTCATTAGAGCAGAGACTCTGGTTGAGCATAAGGTTTAAGCAGTTGGGGTAGGTTTAGTGCCTGTATCAGCGAGAGAGCAGCCTGGAAATTTATGCACCATTTCAGGAGAAAGAAACCTTGCCATGATTTCAAGAGAGAATTTTTAATATAAAGAATTGTCAACTAAGTATGAAGTTGTTAACTAAGTACTAGGAAGGGTAAAAAGAGAACTCTCAGGAATCCTGGAGGCCTAGGGAACAAAGGAAAAGGGATGATTCAAACTTAGAAACTTAGAGGAAGGGACCCCATGCGTGGGATCTGACCTCTGGGGAGAAGCTGGGGCTGGAGTCTCCCAGGAGGATGAAAGGGTTGGTTCTCCAAGTGTGGGGAAAATGGCAAATTAGAGTTTGCTGCTGCTGAAGCAGAAAGACACTGCAGTTGCCAGGTCACAGAGCGGAACAAGAGAAGTAGCAGCAAGTGTCTTCCCTCCTCTAGCCCTCTACTCTCCCTCTAGCTCTGCCTGGCAGGATTCGGCTGGCAAAATAGAAATGTATCCTGCATAATTGTCCAGCCTCACAGGATAGAGGGGGGTGGAACTGAGAGGTAACAACTTAATAACCACTACAGGGCCAACCTAGAGTGCCTTGAATGCTGGCCTCACAAAGTTTGACTATATCCCATAGTAAAAAGAGAATTTCAAGCTTGTTGGTAAGAAAGTCGTATGTTAAAAGTGGAGGTTTAAATAGCTTAACAGGTATACATTCCCATCAATGGTGTATAAGGGTTCCTTTTTCTCCACATCCTCACCAACTCTGGTTTTGGGGAGTCCTTTTGATATAGGTCCCAAAAGTGTGTCATGGTGGCACATTTTGGTTTTGATTTCCATTTTTCCTGATAATTAGGAATGATGAGTATTTTCTCACATGTCTATTGACCATTGGTATATCTTCTTTGGAGAATTTTCTATTAAGCTCTTCTGACCATTTTTAATTGGATTTTGTTCTCTGTCTGCTGAGTTGTATGAGTTCTTCTGTATGAGTTCTGAAATAGATTTCAGCTATTACCCCATGTTGAAAGTATGATGTACAAATATTTTCTCCTATTTGGTAGGATGCCCTTTTTGTTCTACTGATAGTTTCTTTCACTGTGCATAAGCTTTATAGTTTGATGTAGTTCCATTTGCTTATTTTTGCTTTTGTTTCCCTTGCTGTTGAAGTCAAGTCCCCAAAGACATCACTAAAGCCAACATCCCAGAGCATTTTGCTTTCATTTTCTACCATTTATTTTATGGTTTCAGGTCTCACACCCAAGTCTATAATCTATTTTGTGTAGGTGTAATATAGTGGTCTACTATCATTCCTTTGCATGTGGCTATCCAGTTTTCCTAATACTGTTTGTTGAAGGGACTTTCTATCTCCTCTGTATACTCTGGACTACTTGTCAGTAATTAACTGTTCATATAACTGTAGGTTTATTTCTGGTCTCTCAATTCTATTTCATTGATCTATGTGTCTATTTTTAGTGCCACTCCATACCATTCTGATTATTACTGCTTTGTAATATAGTTTTTGGTACATATAGAATGATGAGGGTTAGGTCCTCCTGATGTATTGATCCCTTAATCATTGCATAATGTCTGTCCCTATCTCTGATTATCTTTTTTAACTGGAAATCTATTTTATCAGATAAATATGGTAGTCCCTCCCCTTTCTTTGGGTACCATTTGCTTGTAGAATTGTTTCCATTCTTTTACTTTAGCCTATTTTTATCTCTAGGTCTCATAACAGTTTCCTGGAGATAGCATAAAGTTGGGTTTTGCTTTCTGATCCAACTAGCCACTAACCTTTTGATTGGTGAGTCTGGGTCCATTCCTTTTATATTAAGGGTGATTATTCATATATCAGAATTTGCTTCCACCATTTTGTCTCATTTTTCTGGTTCTATTGCCTTTAGTTTTTTATGGACTTTCTTGTCTTTAATTTAGATAAGAGAGCTCTTTCAGCATTTTTAGAGGGGAGTTCTAGTGTTTGCAATCTACGTCAGGTTCTGTTTGTCTGGGAGGGCTATTTATCCCTCTACTTGAAAAAGAATCCTGCAGCTTATAGTATTCCTGGCAGGAAATCTTTTAAGTATTTTGAATACATAATTCCATGCTCTCTTTGCTTGTAGGGTTCCTTCTGAAAAGTCTGATATAAACCTGATGGAAGTGCCTTTGTAAGTTACCTGCTTTTACCCACTAGTCAACTTCAATATTCCTTTGCAAGTTATTTCCCCCTTAGTCATCTCAGCTTATGCCATTTAGCTCTCCCCTTCTAGGACCCAAAGCTGAATATCAGCCTTGCTGTCTTTGCCTCTCACCTTGGCCTGCGGCCTGGGCATTTCTCCACCCACCTTTTGTTTAATAAAGCATGAGTCTCTTCCACATCCCTTCTGGTGGAGTCTATGCTGGTCTGTGATACCCAAAAGGTGTTCTAGTTTCACTCCAAGCCATGGGACTCTCAGGATGTAATGTTCCTCTGAATAATGGTCTGCTATTAAATGGTCTGCTCAGACTATTAAATGGTCTGCTCAGAAGTGAAATAGGGTATACCTCTCTCACCTACAGTAACTCAGTGAAAGCAAACTGTGGAAAACGATGATAATGATCCATAAGTATTAGAGGGTTGTTCTGTTTTCAGTTTTTCCCCTTGAGAATTCTATGTGTTTGCATCACCATGTTTGCATGCATCACACACAAAATTGTCAGGGGCAAGATGATATCTTCTTCAGCTAGCAAGAGCAACTCACTGAATGACAAAGGCCTCCTCATGGAAGATGCAATCTTATTGTTCCATGTATTTTCTAAATAAGGCAGCACGGGATCACTAAGGAAGTCTTAATATATGTGGAGCAAAAGTGTTATGAAGGACACTTTGTTTATTCCCTGTCAGTTCTACTCCAGCACAGGCTACAATAAACAGAAGACCCTTCCAGACAACACTGCACAGACACTCACAGAACTAATTTCAAAGGTCTAGAAAAGTTTTTAAAATCTTTCTAAGAATACTAATGGGCTCCCAGATACTCAGTCATGAGGTATTTAAAGACTACCAATGAAATAAAATTTCACTGATGAGTACATTCCAAAGAAGGGACTGAGACCTGTTTTGTTTCTCCTTTTTGAAATAATTTTTAAATGAATAAACATATCAATGACCTATACATAATGAATTAGTGTCTGGGTCTTTCTTGGAAGAGTCATGGGTTGAACATCCAAAGCATGGTGCACTGAGGGCCAAGCTGAACATTTGTACATGTGTTTTTGGCTACATTTAACAGGGGGTAATGACCACAGGAAGAGAGGCCAGGGTTCATGTTCCAGGCTTTTAAAGCACCATCTCAAACAAATCCCCTATGTGGACTCCTAATTCTGGATAAAGAATGTGGGAGGGATTACTCTGAGTCCAAGAAAGGATATTTCTCTGTTAGGATCACATAATGACAGAGGTGGAAAGGACTCTAGAAATGGCCTTTGCTAACAAGCCCAACCAAGAATTACCATCCTCAACAACTCTGACAGGTGCCATCCAGTTTATGGTTGATTTCATCCTGGAATTGGATGCTCATTACCACTTAGGGCAATCCTATCCCTATTTGAATAGTGGAAATTTTCTGGAATTGCTTTTGATAGTTGAGCCAAAGTCAAGCACTGAACTATAACCCTAACTTTTTAGGAAACAATGATATCCTCCATTTCATGGATGCAGTGAAACACAAAGTTGGGGAACCATCCATTCTTATTTGCACAAGACTGTTCCAGAGTTAGCATTGAAAGTTCTGCTTCCAGGCCTCCCTGGTGGCACAGGGGTTAAGTCTCAGCACTATGAAGCTATCAGCAACTACTGCAGTATGAGTTCAATCCCCGGCCAGGGAGCTAACCCACGTGGCACAGCAGACTTCTCCTGCTCGCCCGCTGCTCCCCTCAGCAGTGTATTTCAGTAGATCTGCCTGTTCTGCTCCCCACTCTGTCTCTGGTGAATCCTCTCATCTCCCCCTTCCAACACACACCTCTGGCCTACACCCCAGCTCTTATGTGCATAAATAAATAAATCTTTCCAAAAAAAAGTTCTGTGTCCCAGGAAACTCTAGATGAGATACATCATGCGGCAGGAAATCACAGGTCTCTAGTCAGAAAGGACCTGAGTTAGAACCCCATTTCACCATTTAATCTTTTGCCTATCTTTAATCAAGTCAATTCTTCGTTCTAAGCCACAAGTTCTTCACCTATAAAATGGGGATAATAATATGCACCTTATAGACCTGATGTAAGGATTTTCAAAGTAATATATAAGAAGAATAATGTAAAAAAATAGCTTAAGAGGGTACTTTACATAGAGCTTATACATGTTGGTGCATATAATGACAATGAGAATACTTCAATATATATTGACCAAAATTTTCCTTCTTTCCAATTTTTAAACAAAATCTTTCTTTTATCTTTTGAAACTCTGCAGTGTAGGTATATTCCTCTTCCAAGTGAAAACCCTTCAAATATATTTGAAAGCTGCAGCATGCTCCATGCCACCCACCCTCCACCCCCAACCCTGCACCACTCCAGTCTCCTCTTTTCCAGACTAAACATCCCCAATTCCTTTGACCATTGCACATATGACATGGTTTCCAGAACTTTGACTCTCTTGTTAACCTTCTTTTAACTCATCTCTCCTACAGTGCAGGCCAAGAACTGAGCATAATCGCTTGATGTTGTCTGCCCAGAGCAAGGACACTTGGATGATTACCTCGTCCCTTCTGGATGCTCTGTTTCCATCACATGGCCTCAGATCACATTAGCTTTTTGGCAGCCTTCACTCAGTTGGTTTATGTTAAGCTGACAGTCAACTAACACCCTTGGGACTTTCTCTCATAAACTATTAAGGGAGGTCTCTCTTGTACTGGTTTCAGCTGATTCATTAAAGACAAAAGCAAGAGTTGAAATTCCTTCTATTTACTTTATCATGCTGGTTTCAACTTATCCTTCTTGGTCATTGAGATGTTTTCACTTCTTAGCTTGTCAGTCAACATATCAGCTGTTTTTCTCAGTTTTGTATCATATTTAAATTTGATAAGAATGCTTCAAATCATTGATTAAAAAATACTGAGTAACTTGGGACTAAGCACGGAACCATTCAAAAGTTCCATAAAGGTTAATTCCGGTTTACATTAACAACTTTTACCATTTCTTCAGTAATTACTTTGAGTCAAGAACTGAGTTAGATCCACTATGAATCTCATCTCATTTCACTGTACTTCAGATATTCTAGTGAAGATGGTTGTTCTCTTCCTACAAATGAGAAAGCTGAGGCTCAGAAATGTCAAAATACTTCACTCAAAACCACACAGCTAGTAAATGTTATAGCTGCATTTTCCCACCAGTTTTGTCTGGTCGCAAGATCACAACTGTCTAGAGTGCCATGCTACCCTTGGAAGGGGAGTTGCTGAGATCATTAAAAAACTTTAACATGAAGAACTAGTTGGAACCCCAAGATTAGGTAGATGTCTTTGGTATCACATCTAACCAGCCTTCCTCCCAATTCCCTGTGGCATAGTCACAATGCAGGGTGACCTATTATAATACATTCCCCTTTCCCCATACTCCTCTTCTTTAATCAGAGTCCTGTCCATCCTTGTCCAATCCACACCCCCGCTGCCTTCCTCTCACTCTATCCTTTGGTAGTTCAGCTCATTTTTAGAAACCCTTTCACATACTTACTCTTTTCCTAGAACACTCCCCTTTTGCAACCCTAACATCCAACTAAAATCTAAGGGCACCAATTCTCCATCAACTTGTCTCATGGAGAGCCATTCATTCAATTGTTCATTCACTTGACAAGCACATACTGAGCCTATATCCGGTCCCAGGCACTGTGCAGGAACAAACACAGGACAATGAAAAAAAATGACATTGTCCCTGCCCTCACTGAGTTCCTAACCTAAGGGAGAAGCAGATATCAAACACATGTGTAAATGCCTAATTACTAAGAAGATGAGTGTTACAAAGGAGAAAGTCAGGGCACTATGAGAATCTATAGTACAAACACCTAATCTATTCTAAACAAGAAGACCCGGGCCTACCTGGTGGTGCAGCAGTTAAGCGCTGCGCTGTGGAGCTGGCGGCAGCAGGGACGTGAGTTCGACGCCCAGCTGGGAGATTCCCACATGGCGCCGCAGACCTCTCCTGACTCGGCCACTGCTCCCCTCAGCAATGTATTTCCGTCCATCTGCCTGTGCTGCTCCCCACTCTGTCTCTGGTGAACCCTCTTGCCGCCTCATGCCTCTGGCCTATACCCCAGCTTGTATGCATAAATAAATAAATCTTCAAAAAGTAATAAAATAAACAAGAAGACCCCCTACTTTTAAAAAAATCTTTATTATATTCATTGAACATCTATTATGTCTCACACAGTGGTAGCAACTAGTACATATGACATAATACATGGGTACACAGTTAAGTAAAAGACATGGCAGGAAATTAACATTCATAGTGCGGTGTGATACCTGATGTGTAAAAGATAAGCACATGGGCATTTGAACCAGTGGTAGGAAGGAGGGAAAACTTCCTGGAAGGCATTCAGCCTCATTTTGAAGGGTGAGAATTATTGAGCAAGAGAGAATAGGCATTCCAGTCAAAGAGAAGATCATATGCAAAACTTCAGAAGAGATTATATTATAATGAGTTTGGAGATCTGCAAGGAGTTCTCTGTGGTTAAAGCAGACAGTATGTTTAGGGGCAGGGATGAATTTGACTCATTTTTATAACACGCTGACCACAAAACCTTTAAAAGTAAAAAGTCTTTAAGGATAGATGATGCTTTACAAAAACAATGTTTAGCTATAAATAAACTATAATATTTGTGCAAGACAAGGCTATGTGTGACTCTTTGAGAAAGGGGTGTGTGTGTGTGTGTGTGTGTGTGTGTGTAGCAGAGAAGGATCTAAATTAAAACAAACTAGACTCCAAAATTATTTTTACAAACAACTCACAACAGTTGGACATGGAATTTGTTTGCAATCCAGGTCATAACATTGTAAAACAGCCAAAAATGTAGCTATGACACTGCATAAACAAAAGGAAAATAAAGTACAATGATCCCATTACTGATCATTCACACTGGCATGCATCTCACTAATTAGAATAAGTTAAAGTGGATTTAAGTATCCAACTTAGGAAAGGAGTTTTCTTAAGTTGGAATGTGTGCTTCAGTTTGTCTGTCTCAAATGCTGCCTACAGACAGTCAGTAATCAGAAAGAGAATTGTATTACTTCCTAATGAAATTCAACTTCAGTTATTTTCCTCTTGAACTTACCTGGAAATCTTGACCATGGAGATTCATGACACGTTCACTCACAATGGAAAATCCAACTTCGCCTTCAAGTTTATTTCTGGAAACCCTCCTCCTTTTATCCAGTCAGAATGTACTGGCTAAGTGCCTTACTGGTCGCACAAGGGGTTAAGTCTCAGTACTATGATGCCACTGGCAGCCACCACAGCATGAGTTCAACCCCCAGCCAGGGAGCTTCCCACATAGTGCAGCAGACCTTTCCTGTCTCACCCCGCTGCTCCCCTCAGCAGTGTATTTCACTAGATCTGCCTGTTCTGCTCCCCACTCTGTCTCTGGTGTATCCTCTCACCCCCCACATCTCTGACCTACATACCAGCTTGTATGCATAAATAAATGAAGCTTTAAAAAAAAATGTACTAGCTGACAGTGAGTTACTTTCCATTTCACATACATGTTTCTGTCTCTATGAAGAATTACAGAAATTAATTTAAGGGGAGAGGTTGAAAGCCAATATGTGGGGTTGTTTAAACAATAATAATAAAAAAAGCCACGCCTTTGATCACAAATTAACTGAACCAGATGATCTAGAAACTCAATTTTGAAAAGTTTGTCCTAGTAGGGTTGTTAAAATAACATTGAGGTTCTGCGAAGTGACCAAAGCCTCAAATGAAATATTGGACTTTTAAAAAATTTTATAAACAAGTGAGTGTTTTTTACTTTTGTTTTAAAGACTGCCTTCAATTTCTCACTTCATTTTAAAATTAATAAGTGAGATCATGTGGACTGCAGGTTACTGAGACATTGGGATGGCCCCCACCACACTAGGTTCAGTACACAGGGTGCGCTCTTCTGGTTAGACCTAAAACTCATTATGATTAAGGTAAATAGTAAGGTTACTTCATTATTAGACTGTAATTTCCATTTTTATTTGCTTTGTGTCATTTGCTCTGCCCGTCTAACATCAGTGAGTAAGATGTAATTATGGAAGGTATATGCAACAAACTTGTAGATAATAAAAACCAGGAAGGACAGCAAATATTGTTGATGAAAGAATCAAGATTCAGAAAAAGCATGAGAAGCTGGTACACTCGGACCAAATAAAACTTAGAATAAATAAGTACAAGATTTTATACACAGGTTCAAAATCAATCGTGCGAATTTAGTAGCAATAAGTATGTATGAGACTTAGGAATTTTCATTAATAATAAAGTCAATGGAACCTCCCTGGTGGCACAAGGGGTTAAGCATCAGCACTATGAAGCTAATGGAAGTCACTGCAGCATGAGTTCGATCCCCGGGCAGGGAGCTAACCCACATGGCACAGCAGACCTCTCCTGTCTTGCCTACTGCTCCCCTCAGCAGATATTTCAGTAGATCCGCCTGGTCGGCTCCCCACTCTGTCTCTGGTGACTCCTCTCACCTCCTGCATCTCTGGCCAACATCCCAGCTCTTATGCGTAAATAAATAAAATAAATCTTTAAATAATAATAATAATAATGCCAATGTGTGTTACAGTGTGATAGGATTACAAAAGAAATTGAATGGCACTTGGCAAAGCCCTAATAAACACACTGCAATATATTTTGGATTTTCTTGGTAAACAATTCCAAGAGACTGTGTTCAAGTATGTTATTTGACCTAAAGACAAGACTTGGGGAATAGTCAACTTTTTTCAAATAGTTAAAAGGGGATTCAACTTACTGTACATAGACTCTTCGAGGAATAACTAGGACTAATGAGGGTAAGTTTTAAGGAGAGAGATTTCAGCTCAACAGAAGAAAGGAAATTTTTTATAGTCAGTCAAATAATAAAGCAGAGAAGGAAAGGGCCACCTGAGAGCCCTACCCTTCCCTGGTGGTATTCGCACCTAGACTGGACAATCCCAGTCAGGGGACTCAGCAAACATCACAGTGAGGGCTCAAGCATGACACAGGTTATTGGACTGGAGAGTCTATGATCCAGCCTTTTTGGACAACCTCAGCCATCACAAAGGAGCCCATCTGGGTCCCCACAAAACACAAGATCTCTTACAGCTGTCAGAAACTGTAGCCTCGAGTGTGGTAAAGCTGACAGGAAGCTAATATTTCAGTTGTTCTAGGTGGGATCTTAGCCAAAGGTCAAGATGCAATATATTTTAGCAGTGTGCAGTGGCCTGAGAGAGAGAGAGGAGCCATTATTTTATTATGCGACCCTTCTTCCAACTGGGTGAGATCATCTCCATATTTCTAAGAACATTGCCTAGCCCATGCGGGGACTGTGGTGTGAAGTATTACCATACTTGGGCCTTTCAGAAAAATGATGCGCTGAGAACAGCCCTAACTCAGAACCCCGAAACACAAATCTAAAGACCTTTTAGCTAGAGCAATTAATACAAAGTCCTGTAAAGACAGAAGCTTCTGAGATTAAATCAGAAACTTATTTACCCAAAAAGTTTTCAGGCTGTGTATCTTTAATGTTTAGATTTCCTCTTTGATATATTCATTAAAAAAAAAAAACCCCACCACGAAGAGGTCCTGCTTCAGTTTACACTGTCTCCCTAATATGGAGTGGGACAAAGAGAGTGCAGTAAGGCCTACCTCACTTACAAGTGTAGTATAGAGAAACTAAACAAAGGAACAGATAAAGCCAAACCTAAAAAACTAACCTTGGAAAATTGATTATAGAAATGAGGAATCCAGAGAAGGATGTGAGGAGAGGGGGAGAGTAAGGTGGGGAGGGAGCACAATGGACTAAGGTGGTAGACCGGGGATACTATGGGGGTGAGAGCACTATGGTAACAACACTTGGGGGAGGAGGATCCTATATTCCCAAAATACAAACAAACAATGTCAACCAACATTACCTCAATAATAATAATTTTTTTTAATGCTGAAGTCCTTATTCCCTCAGATTTGGGGAGGGTGTTTTTCTAATTCTGTGAAGATGCATTTTTGTCTCTCTGAGAAAATTGCTGTCCCTCATATTGACACCAGAACCACTCTTAGAAGCACAGAACTAAAGCCAGAGGCATGAAAACGTACCTCCCTCACACCACAAGAGGGACAACTAAAGAAAAAGAAAAGAAAAAGAGTTCTGTACTTTAAAAACCCATGATCTCTTCTTCTGGAAGTTGAGGGGGGACAGTTATTATTTAACTCAATTTAGCAAGAAATTTCTCATAGTCAGCTGTAGCTGGGGGACTGGGAATCCTCACACTTGCATTCATCAATTTACCGTTAAGAGGTGACTGAAGTTAAGAACAAAGAAACCTAGAGGGCATCTTGGTCCAGAGTTCCCTATAAATATGTTTAAGAAGCCCCAGAAGTCATTCTAACATCCAGTCAAAAAGGTCTGCTAAGAAAATGGGGGGCTTGTGTTCATTTCCAGAGGCATCATCATTGCCAACAATAATTTTCTTTTTTAATGTTAAAGGTATGAACATAAATAGGTAGAGCTTTTTTCTTTGAATTGGGTGGGCTTGGGTTTGCATAAAGAGAAGACCCTGCTTTTATTTGCTTTGAATATTTATCATGCTGAGTAAAGCTTATTTTGAAAAAAGATTCTTCAGATATACAGTGATTTCTATTCCACCAGTATAATCTATTATTCCTTAGAGAATCTGTTAAATGCTGCAAAGGGTCTGCAAGGAGCACAAAAGAAGGACAACTTCATCATTTTCTGCCACTGCCTATGTCAAACTGGGTCTGTGAGGCTTTCTCTTCCCTCTGTTCCTTAGAACAGCTCTGGTGACTTTTTTAGTTGCTCTCAGATAGCAAAGGGGAAAAAATGTCTTATTCTCACTCCCACAAAACTGACTCACTTCAAGTAATTTGAGTATCCATCCCCTCATAGTAGTCAAAAATCATTTATTTAGAGTCAATGTTCCTTTTGTTCCCCAGCGTGGGTTGCTTCAGGCTGGAAGCCTGCAATGGAAAAGAGGGGCACGGTCACCTTCTTCTCTGGGTGACTCCCTTTGGTCCTTGTCCTCCCTGCCAGCTCGCTCACTGTGATTCCTGTCCTCACTAGAAGGGGAGGAGGGCAACAGATGAGGTAACGCTGTACTTGACATTCCAGCAAGCCCTGGCGTTGGTGCTCTCTGAATCTGGAATGTTTAAAATTGTCTCCTTTCTTCATAAGGCACTTTTGCGGTTTCCTTGGTGACCCCCTCCTCCCCTGGAACAGCTTATTAGATTGTAAAGCTTAATTTGTCTCCTCTGATAGGTTGCTAACAGCCTCCTCACCCCTTCTCATCTGACTATGCACCTCCTCTCCTCCCCATGAGCTCTCCTCGTCTGTTGTAGGAAGGCCTCGTAGGTAGGTCCCTAAGTCAGCTCCTTCTGGCACGTCCCACGTCTGACCCTTAATATCCATACACATACTTCTCAGTGTCTCCGTGTCCTCATGTGCAAAACAGGGATATTTTTTTAAATTGAGTAACACTGAGCTACAGCACTCTATATGATTTATGGAAAGAGGTTCACACCTCCTCAGTTGTATGTCATCACACCACACCTACCACCAAAGCACCCATAACCCTTTACCCTAGACCACTGGGTCCCCTCTCACTTTTTCCCCACCCACGCCTTCCCTCCCCCTCTGGAAGCCCCAATTCTTCAGTCAGATTTCTAGGATTTGTTTTGGTTTAGCTTTGCCTGTTCCTTTTGTGTCTCTGTAGTCCACGTAAGAGGGAAATCATCTAGTATTTGTCTTTCTCCTTCGGACTTACTCCATTTAGCATCATCCCCTCCTGCTCCAACCACGTTAAGGCAAATGGCAGTTCATCTGGGTTTTTTTATAGTTGAGATATATTTCTGTGTGTGTGTGTGTGTGTTTGTGTGTGTGTGTGTGCGATCACATTTTAATCCACTCATCTGTTGTTGGACATTTCAGTTGCTTCCATAACTTGGCTTTTGTAAATAGGGCAGTAATAAACAGAGGGGTGTGTGTGTGTGCGCGCGCGTGCTTGTGTGTGTGTGTGTGTGTGTGTATCCCTTCAAATCAGTGGTTTTGCATTCTTCAGATAGATACCTAGGGGCGCAATTGCCAGATCATATAGTAGACCTATTTTTAATATATTGAGAAATCTTCATACTGGTTTTCATAGGGGCTGGAGTAGTCTACATTTCCACCTACAGTGTACACGGGTTCATTTTTCTCCACACCCTTACCAAGATTTGTTGTCTCTGGATTTTTTTTGATATGGGTATTCTCACAGAAATGAGAATGATAAGTGATGATGAGCATTTGTTCACCTGCCTGGTAATCCTCTGTATGTCTTTTTTGGAAGAGTGTCTGCTTAGCTCTTCTGCCCCAAATGGAGATAGTAATAGCAACTAACTCCTATCGTTGTTGTGAAGATTAAATAAAAGAATTACTGACCCAAAATAAGCATAACAACGTCAACAACTTCGCCAAGATCACATCATTCTTAAGTAATGAAGAATCTGTCCTCCTCCAAAGCAAGGGGTAGTACTTTTTCCATCATATCACATTGCCAGAGGGCGAAAGGCTGAACCAAAAACCTGCCTTGTGCTGCCCAGTTCACCCACTCTGCTTTTTCATAAGCCCGACCTGGTACCCTGGCTTAAAAATAATCAAACCAACAAAAAAAAAAAAAAGTCACAACAGTGCCCAGTGGTGAACCTCTCCTTCCACAGTCAGGGGTTACTCTTTCCACCACATCACAGAGCCCAGTAAAAAGCCATTTCGAGGCAAAGAACGATCCAATTAGCAAAATGTAATCAATCACCTCCTCTGCCTCCTCATGAATCCAACCTTGAGCACGGGGTGACAGTGAACTGGCAGACCCGACACCCCTGGCCCAGTCTACCGTGCCATCCTAGAGATGTGGGTGAGACTGGCAAGGACCCACAGGACCCGGCCCCTTTGTTTCACACTGTCATCCCAATCTTCTCTCACAGGATTGCCACTGCCCCGGGAATAGTCCCAAATGGACATCAGTCGAAACCATCAGTCCTTGCAGCAGTTACAGCTCACATTATTTTCACTTTGTGATGATTTCTATGTGACTGCTTCACCTGTGTACAGAATCAGGGAACTGAGAGACCACAGCATCCACTACAAATCAGTCATTGAACCCAGATTTTACAACTTAGTGCCATTTTTTATCACTCTCCTAGGTTTCCACAGAGCCCATGTTAAGGTCCAGAATGAGAAGCTCCAGTCTAATCATGAAAAGTGCACAAATAGTTATGCACATGCTGCAGAGGTCTTAATGTTCCTCTGGCTCTGCTGAGGTTCAAATAGATAGTAAGTGGTTTCTTGTTTTCTCACAGTTCGAGAAAATATATATATGCGCGCGCGCGCGCGCGTGTGTGTGTGTGTGTGTGTGTGTGTGTGTATTAGAAACAGTTACCCACACCAGTCAGTTTTTTGCTTTGAAATAAAAGGATTACACTGGTCAACAAATTTTTACAAAAGTCATGTTACTGAAATAAAATTAGTCATTTCCTATCAATCTGTATGTGCACAACATGAATATGGCAGTCAAATTCTAATTTTGGCTCTAGTTTTTTTTGTAATCTGCAATAAATTGATGTTTACATCACGAAATGCATGCCAATAGTAACAGGCCTATGGCTAATTTAACCTGTAAAAAATCAAGTCATAGTCTATTTCTTAGATTTCTTCGCTTGTCTCTTGTACAGCAGTTCAGGAATAGAATAGATGGAAGACAGTTTCCATTGTGCAAAAGCACAGCCTTAAGACTCAGTTTCAAAGAGTCTAGAAATAGTCTCCATTCTTGTGGGTCATGAGTGATTTCTAAGGCATTCATGAGGCCCTCAATATCAGAACAGAATATGAGAGTACTTTCCTTTCTGAAGAAAGGCTCCAACTGCTGGTGGTGCTTTCGCTATAACGTAATTGTGACATCTTCTAGAAGATTCCATTGTTGGAGTCTTGATCCTAGCAATTCTGCCTTGTTCTTGAATAAGTTCAAATCATGAATCAGGTCATTTAGTTCTTCCTGTGTTAGTCTGTGGGGTTGATGATGCACCACAGTGAAAATCTGGATCACTGCATGCTGAACATGGAACAGGAGAAGAACAGGTTGGCTCACCCTTGTCCTCATCAGATGAATCAAGAGAATATTCTGCTGGAGGTTCTGGAATAGGAAGTCCCTCACCATGTGGAACTGGTCTCAATGCAGATGGAATGTTTGGGTAGACTCTTCTCAACTTCTTTTGCTTCATTATTCCACCAGAAAAAAGAGGAACCAAGCAGAAGTAACAGTCTTTTATGTGGTTGCTTGGCTCTCTCCACACCATGGGGACTGCAAACGGCATTGATGGTCTTTTGCCATTACACCACTGTGAAAGCTGTGCTGTACATGTAGCACAGCATATATGCGGGGCCCAAGGCTTGTCTTGGTCACCAACCTTGCATCCGAAGTAAAGATGATCAGCCTTCTTCACTTGAGAAGTGATACTTTTCTTCTGGTTGGCAAATGTCACTTCCCCACAAATAGAGCAGAAATTGTCCACGCTATTAACGCACTTTCAAGGCACAACTGTTCTGTATTGTGCCTAAATGGATAAAACAATAATAGTTCTATGGAACAGTAGCTTAAACTGTCTCACACCAAGTCTGAAATATTTTCAATGCTCAACCTTTCTGACAAGGCTTTATAGAATGCACTGCTGACATCAGCTTACTTCAGCAGCCACCTGGCAGTAGTATTGCACTGCATCAGAAAATGATGCGATCAACTGTGGATGATGTGTGCCTGATGATATTATGCAATGCGATGCACTATTACATCATTCTAGGCTGATTTAAGATGTTGTTGCAGTCCTACTGGATAAATTTACACGGTGAAACATATAAAATGAATTCTATGAAATATTTTCAAAACGAGAACTAATAAAAAAATTTTCAGGGTTATATTCACGTTCAGCACACCAAGATACTACAAATTAGGGCCTTTTTAAGTTAGTAACAATCTCACTGTTGACCAGTGTTATTAGTACATAAAAATTGATTTGTAACTGTGGGATTTGTGGATAGCCAGCATCTGTCTGCCTTGATTTGGAATGTACTTCACTCAAAAAGTATTGAGAGCATGAAGTCTGAACACACTGCACCCTTACCTCTCTGGGCCTCAGTTTCCTCATCTATCAAATGAAATAAAAATAACACCCTCATCAGCTTGTTCTGAGGATTAAACAAAACCATATTTGCAAAACACTTAGAATAGTTCCTGCCACAAAATAAGTTCCACAAAATTATTAGTTTGCACTCATTCTGTCTCAGATGACTTTCTCTTTGTATTTCTCCTTGTCTCTTTATAGTCACCTCATTCCTACTCTCAAGCTTAACTTGAAAATGATGGAATTTTTCTTCATTACGTCAAGACAAAATGTTATTGTTGGATCCCTCTTTAAGTGGAGGCCTCAAGACAGCATTAAACCTTGCACTTGTGTAACATTTTGAAGTTTTAAGCTGGCTGTTGCGATGACTATGTTCAGAAATAGCTCAGAGATAAACAGCACCAGAATTGGAACCGGACCGACCTGCTGAGGAACTCACAAAAGCTGCATAATCCAAACCCTAATCATGTCCCAAGTATGAGGAAATCTATTTTCACTCCTCACTACAGGAGTCCAGAGATTTCTCTCACTAAGGTGCAGCAGAAGGGCATTTTGTAGCTTGATTCAAGATTCTTAGATCTGAAAACAAAGTTTTATTCCCAAGGCTAAAAAATGTAATTTGTACTACATTCAACAAGATGTTCTTACTTCATAGGCAACGTTAAATGTATTAATAATAATTGTTCATGAAGGACATAAAATTGCAACTCACACTACACTTTACCAAGATAGTTCATTGTTTTCTTATTAAAACCAATGTTTCTAGTAAGTGTTATTCCCATTTATAAATAAGAAGCTGAGACCCAAAGAATCCAACTTGCTCAAAGTCACATAGTTAATAGTGGAGTTACCTTTCTTTTTTATTTATTTATTTTATTTTTACATAGAAGAACTTGGGCATAGGCCTGAGGTGTGGGGGGTGAGAGGATTCACCAGAGACAGAGTAGGGCGCAGAACACATGGATTTTACTGAAATACACTGCTAAGGGGTGCAGTGGGCGAGACAGGAGAGGTCTGCTGTGCCATTCTTGGGTTAGCTCCCTGGCCAGGGATGGAACTCAGGCCCTAACAATGATAGTGCGCTGACACTCATCTCCTAAGCCACCAGGGAAGCCCAGAGTTGCCTTTCAAGGTAGACAACTCTAATTTGGTGCTGAGTACTGTGAAGAAAACAAAAAAGGAATAACACTCTTTACAATTGAGAAACTCACAGTATCATTGGGAAACAAAATGAAAGTTAAATAACAATACAAGAAAACAATGATTTTACAAATATAGTTCTATGTGGGGATATCCAACTCTTAATGGATTTCTGAATACACCCACCACCATGGAGCAAGGAATATGCTCAGGCCTTTTCTTCAGTTTTCTGAAAAGGCCCTATGGTCCATTTCTTCTACTACATGAAAACTTACTATATAAGATAACGCTTATTACATAACATATGCTTATTACATAAGATAAAATATAAAATATATTCAGTAATTTCTTTCCGGAGACTGATCCATTCAAAAAGATAATGGTGGGAAGTGTGTGGCAATTAGAACCTATTCAAAAGAGTGAAAAAGTTTAAAAAACTATATATGTAGTCAGATATAAGACCTATTGAAAATATCAAACAAAGAGGTATTTATTATTCTGATAGTTTTGTAAAGGTGGAAGTAATTAAAAACATCAATAAGTCTGCCATTCTCAAAATAATGCTTAAGTTTAATAAGATCATTTAAAATCTCAAAATAGGTCTTGTTTTTGGTATGAGGATCTAATACTAAATTGATTGTAATACTAAATTGATTTATACTAAATAAAATGATTCTTAAATTCACTAGGAAGAATGAATGTGCAATTCCTTTAAAAGATTTTAGATGAATAATGATGAGAGTGAGCAACGCATAATTCCGGTCGTGGAATAACGCAAGAAGCAGATCAGTGGAACAGACTACAGAAAAAATTGAAACATATTAAAAAATTTAATAAAATTTAAAGTCATTAATAAAAATAAAAATAGCATTTCCATTCAGTGGGATATAATGAATTCTTTTAAAAACCTGGAGTTAGGACCAGTGGTTATCGATTTTAGTATTGAGGAAATCTATACTAAATAGACTACTAAGTCTAATTCAACTGGTAAAAATTTTCATAACCTTGAGATGTAAATCTTCTAAACAAGATAAGAAACTCAAAGGCCAGAGTGGGGAAAAACAGATCACTTAATAATCAGAAGTCTCTATAAAAAATAGATGTTTAGACTATAAACAATGTAAAATATAATAAAAGAGATAACAGGTTAATATTTCTAATACAATCAATCCATTTCTGGGTTATGAGATGAACAGAGAGAAAAACAATCATTTCTTTTTTTTTTAGGTGTTGAACTTAAAGATGGCTTTTACTCTTTGAGTTTGTTCAGCAATTTTCAAATAAAACAAAGAGTAGTTTTATTGGAAGCAGAAGCTAGATTAAGATGGGCTAAGAAATCAAAGGGAATTGGGGGCCTCTCTGATGGCACAGGGGTTAAAGTCTCAGAGCTATCAAGCTATAGCCAGTCACTGAGGCATGAGTTCCATCCCCTGCCAGGGAGCTGACCCACATGGCACAGCAGACTTCTCCTGCCTTGCCCGCTGCTCCCCTCAGCAGTGCACTTCAGTAGATCCACCTGTTCTGCTCCCCACTCTGTCTCTGGTGAATCCTCTCACCCCCCACCCCCATCCCCATACCTCTGGCCTATACCCCAGTTCTTGTATGCATAAATAAATAAATCTTTAAAAAAAAAAAAGAAGACGAGAAAAGGAACCAAACGGAATTAAGGATTAGAAGAAAGGAGTCTTAGGAAAGTATGAGATAGGAAAAGTGACTGCTTGAGGTGTGGACACATTTACATCTAGGAGAGGAGAGAATGGAAGGATCTGAGAGAGTGGAAATTAAACCCAGGATAGAAGGACAGGAATTACTTTAAAATAAGGGATGGGATCTGATGTAGGAAATTTGAAGAAGACAGGAAAAGAGCAAAGAGAATGGTTTTCTGATGATGGTTTATTTTCTCTTTGAAGAGGGAAAGTCTATGAACACGTTGCTGGCTGAGAATGAGAGGAATGAAAAGGGATAGAATTCCTAAAGAAACTAGTACATTTTAAAATAGCTGCTGGGGGGAAAAAGAAAACAAGCTGACCAAGGACAAATAAGAAGGCTGCAGAGCTATGTAGAAGGACTGGCTGGGGGTTGTTTTATTGTCACTCTAATTGGCCTTTCATTTCTCTGACTCTGTAGGAACACAGGAAAGACTCATTTCAGTAAAAGATTGGATCGCTTCTCGGCTTTTTGGCTAAGATCAAGTAAAAGATTGGATAGATAGGATGAATGTGTATGAGTGGAAGAAACTGAGGACGTTACTAAGATTATCAGTGAAATCCAGGCCTGAGTAGGGAATGAAATGAAGACTCAAGGACCAGATAAACCAAGACAACAGTTCCCAAACTTTATTATAAATAGGCATCACTGTCAGAGGATTTCAAGGAACATAGTCTGAAAAATAGTAGTGTAAAAGAATAAAGGTACATTGAAGAAAAGACAAAGAGTCAAAGCCATGGTAAAAAGACTAAAAAACTTCTAAAGCCACCTTGGCTGTGGGTGTTGCTTTGATGCTGGTGTATTTTCAGCAGAAAAAGGAAATTAGGAAATTAGGAATGGGAGTTAGTTAATTGGGATACAGATTGGTGGATAAATACATATTCCTCTGTTTCCTCTCTTGGGTGGACAATTCTGAGATACAGTCTTCATGTTTCACTTACACAGTTCTAGGGAGGTCTCTGTGGTAAGGTGGTTGATGGCATTGGCTTTCCCTCTTTTCTCTGTATTCTCCCCAGTTTCCCGCCTCCAGCTGCTTAGAATCACTGGTACCCAAGACCTGTCTTAGACTTGGGTTTTGGGGGGAGATGGGTTAAGGCAGATGTCAAAAGGGAAATATATATTTTTTTAATTTTCTTTTTTTTTATTAACTTTTACATTTTCTTACATCGTTGTTCATTTTTGTTTAGTGTTTGATTTTTCCATCAGGTGCAATCCCTGTAAATCTCCCACCACCATATCACCCATGACCCGTCACTATGGTTTCTTGTGCTCTTCCCTCCTCTGTTTTCATCCTCTCCCTTCCCCTCCTCTGCTGCAAGCCTCATCTATAGTTGCCTGCAAGTTCTGTCTTTTTTTTTTCTTCCAGTTTCCCTATATTCCTCCTATAAGTGATATTTTTTCTTTTTCCTTCTCAAACAGAAAGTCTTTTATGAACTCTTGTTCTATATTGAAGGAAACACAGAGCCCTCTTCACTCTTTATTCAGAGGCCTCTAGTATTTCTCTTAGCCTGTATAATAAAGATCCAGACCCTTAAATTGAACTTGAAGCAAGGTATATTATATATGACCCTACTTACTTCTTGAACAACACTGGACTGGTCCTCTTATTTTTCCCATATGTGCCATCTATATATTTATATTTGTGTGTGCGTGTGTGTGTTTTCTTCCAAGAATTAACTCAAGTCCCATATTCTGGAATCTTCCCTAATCACTTAGCTTACAACAAATCTGTCTCCTATGTTCCCTAGCCACACCTTTTATTGGGTTACGTATTTTGTACTTGTGGCATACTGCCTTAAATTACTATTTATCTTTTTATTTATAATCCTGCATCAACTTTATTATAATATTTGTGGGAATAGATTGTACTTTACAATCCATATCTCCAGCAGTATCTTATACAATGCCCTGAATAATAAACTCTACTGATGTCGAGGCTTTGTGGTGACATCTAAATCGATGTTTATCAAATATCAAATATCTTCATCGGGTATTACTAGCCATAATAAGAACAAATATGTTCTGTGTTCAATTAAATTTCATTCTCCACAAAGCATTACCTTAGGCCATTCTCTCAAATCACATGCCTAAACTATTTTGAAATTTATGTGTTTGTCTGCACTACACATAAATCCTAGGGGTCTAGGGCACAGTTGGTTTTGGGGTATAGAGGCAGATCATAGATGAAAATTACATATGGTATGCGATAAGCTTATAATCTTCATGAGGAGAATAAATTGTCAAATCCTAATTATTATTGATGAACATAGTCAAACTTATCAACTGTACAAGCTTTCTCTCTCTCTCTCTCTCTCTCTCTCACCGACCCCCCCTCATTTCCATCAGAAGCTGCATCTCTTTTGAGATTTCTGGGTTCTGTTACTACCTCCTCCTGTGCCCTCCCTCCTCTTGGTGTGATAGTAGCTTCCCGATTTTTGTACTCTCTGCTTTGTTTCACCATCCTTCTTTACTTTATTAAAACCTCCATTATCTGTGTAACCAATTCTCTATTTTAAATTTTCCTTGTTCAAATACCTGGAGTCATTTCTGATTTCCTCACTGGATCCTCAATAAAATGTTACATATTTACTTGTTCCAACTTGACCATATTCCATTTATGGTGATAAAATATCCTTTTTCATCTGTCCATAGTGCCAGATAAGTAGGAGGTACTTAGTATATGTTTACCGAAGGGGAAAAAAGTGTAACCATTTATTTTATTTTCACTTTAAATTGACCTATATTTCTATAAAATTTTGGACTATTTATGTATTACTGTTCAATGTAAAAGAAAGTTCTGTGTATGAATAAATGGATCGTAAGAGAAGGAACGTAAAGGAACTAGTTAGAACTTTTCTTATTCCCAGGCACTAAAAAGAATAATTTTGTTAGATCGACTCTTCCTTGTGTGGGGAAGGTTTGCTTGTTTGTTTCTATTCCCTAAGCCTCAACCTTTGGAAGCCATCACCTCCAAGCAGAGAGCAAATTTGCCCTTTCTGTACTCTTTGTACTATTTATGTCCTCAGAGGTTTGAGGGAGGCCCGCTCACATTGCTGATGGCATCATCTTGACTCAGCCTACCTATTCGATAGGCTAGTTTCTTCAGGAAACACCCTCATCGCATCTGAAATAATAATTAACTGGCCCTCTCCTTTAACCCAGACCAACTGATAAATAAAATTAACAGGCCTCAGATGCCTAAGTGGTTTCTGCAGGCATCTCACTCAGTGTGGGCAGAGAAGCCCTGGGACAGAAAGTAAGAAATACAAATGGAAGCTAAGATAAGGCATTGTCAAGTTTTACTTACACAAATCTAGTGGATGAAGCAAAAAGTAAAAAGAGGGGTCCAAGGAGGTGTTGATAGACCCTCAGACCTCCAAAGTCATGTTCCTAGGTTCCTACTTGATTCTTTTTCTTTCATCCTCTGTACTATGGTTCATGCACATATCAGTGACTCCAGGGATTTTAGCACTGTTTTTTATTTTTTCCTTCTGTTTTTACCTAAAATTCAGAGAGAGAGAGAGAGAGAAAGAGAGAGAGAGAGAGAGAGAGAGAGAGAGAGAGAGAGAGAGAGAGAGAGAGAGAAAGTGGGAGAAGGAGGAATAGGAGGAGAAAGAGGAGCAAATGGAAACAAAAATGGCCAAATCATACAGATTCTTTTTCTTCAAAATACTTTTACCAAAAAAAACCAATTTTCATATTTATTTAGCCAGGTATGTTTGAAGCAAAAAGCCCACCCGAAGAAGTTCCCAGACAAGATGTACAAGCTCTAAAGGTAAAAATTAACTGCCATTATAATGTTTTCAGTGAATTCGGCCAATATTATACTCAACGGTGAGAAGCTGAAGGCCTTTCTCCTAAGATCAGGCACATGGCAAGGATGTCCACTCTCACCATTACTTTTCAATATAATACTGGAAGTCCTAGCCAGAGCAATTAGACAAGAGAAAGACATTCAAGGGATCCAAATAGGAAAGGAAGAAATTAAACTGTCTCTATTTGCAGACGATATGATAATATATATACAAAACCCTAAAAACTCCATAGAAAAGCTATTCAAAATAATAGACCAGTTCAGTAAAGTAGCAGGATACAAAATCAATGCACAAAAGTCAGTAGCATTCCTCTATGCAAACACCGAATCTGAAGAAGAAGAAATTAAGAAACCCATCCCCTTCAAAATCGAAACCAAAAAAATCAAATATCTGGGAATAAATGTAACAAAAGACATAAAGGACTTATACAAAGAAAACTACAAAACTCTGGTGAAAGAAATAGAAGAAGACACAAGAAGATGGAAAGGCATCCCTTGTTCATGGATTGGAAGGATTAACATTATCAAAATGGCAATCCTACTAAAAGCAATTTACAGATTTAATGCTATCCCAATAAAAATCTCAATGACATTCTTCAAAGAAATAGATCGACTACTGATGAAATTCATATGGAACCACAAAAAACCTCG